>PYUH01000164.1:1448569-1475246 GCA_016808085.1 Suaeda aralocaspica
CATTGTGGATAGAATAACCGCGGATTCTCAACTTACTCATGCAACAGGTATGAAATGATTTGACCCAAAAACAGCGGGCCTTACCCTTTTTTTTTTTTTTTTTTTTGTTGGGAACTTTTCTTTTTCTAATAACAGCTAAAAAGTGAAAATTCTAATGCTGCTGTAGTGGAGAACCACTTTAGTTAAACTGTAAAAGTGTAAAAGCAGCAACTGCGATTTTCTATGGTACTTCGTATTGTAGGTTAGAACACGGAAGGCTTTAACCGATATACATTGGTAACCAGTTGTAGTAACGCTATTTTTCGCCTCAGATCACTTGAACGACCCAAAGCTGGCTATATAGGTTATAGTCATGTATAGAAAATATAATTTATTTCTTAAATTTTATATGTATGTTGATTATGTTATAGAAAATATCTAATTTCTAAATGTTAAAAATTTAGTTGGTTTGATTTCTAATATATTATTTTTAAAAACTTTTTTGTATTATTTTTTTTTTTAAAATCTCCCAAAATATTTTCTTTTCTTTATAAACCAAATAGTTGTATGAAGCTGAAGCAACTATTACAAGGTAACAAAAAGAATAACAATGTACAAAAAGAGTAGGAGAGTTAGAGTAGAAAAGATAGTTCCTATATTCTTTATCAATAATTTTTACCATCACGTATGTGATTAAAAATATTATCGGTCAAAGTTGTCTTACATCAAGGATAAAAGTTCAAATGTTATAATGATAAAAGTGCCGAAGAAAATTAAGGTAAAAACATGAATAAATTTTGGAGTTTCTAATGATTCCATATTTCTAAATCAAGGTGTTATTAATCTACTACTACATGGAATGAGGACGATTGGGCAATACGGATATGAGTTAAATGCTATCACAATTCACAAATTTAGAGAAAAAAGAAATTAGGTTATTTAGGTATCACTCGATAGAATGATCTGTTTTTGTTAAAAATAATTATTTTAGTTACGAGTATTTTAGTTTTGACAAAATATGAGATTATACAGCTAAGACAGGGGCATGACTGTTATCAACTGATAAATTTTAACCAAATAAAACAGCAAATAAAGAGTTGGAATGACTTAATCACTTGCCAAAAATGGATGAGAACATGTCTAAAATACTGTCACTATAATTCAAGACAACACCAATACATCAACTATCATTAGTCCCTAAAAAACAATATTTTTCCTATAATACTGAATATCAAATCCCAAAGCCCGTCACTTTGTTGTTCAACTCTCATTATAGAACTATAATTTTTTACCAAAAAATAAAATTTTATGTGAAAATCCACTAATAATTACTTTTACAACCCTTTGTCAAATTCAAAGGGCTCACAAACGCACAAAAAAACTACATTCTACACCTTCTAAATCCACCTAAACAACAATATCCTCAACTCTCTCCCGACCTCAATTGTTATTTGCTTCAAGAAAAATATTTGAAAAAGATCAGCCTTGTCGACAATCTTGAGATATCACATTGTTTAACATCGAAATTGGTGATTCTCCTCAGTCCTCTCCCATTCATTCATTACAGCTTATACCGCACTTCCGGTTCCACCGATATTACTTTGCTTCGCAACATAAATCTGCTTAACCTTGGCAGGAGGAAAGCTTCTCTCTCCACCTGAAGAATAGTTCCTTCCTTGGAACCCTGTTTTACGGTTGGACCATTCTGCCCCTGCACTATTCTTCTGACCTCTTTGATAATGATTGTACTGCTGTTGCCCAGATGGATACTTCTGTTTAGCTGATTGAGCCTTGCTGGGTGCAACATGTGGGTTCCTTTTGCTTCCAGAACTTTCTGCAGCAGGGTCAACTTTCACAGAATCAGCAGACCTGCTTTTGCTCCCCGCATTAAGAGCCACAGTTTCGGGGCCTATAGAAATGGGTGAATCCACCAGAGCAATATCTTTAGGAAATTGGGTTGCAGTACTATTTGTTACTACAGCAAAAGATCGCCCATCTTCAAGTGATGATGAAGCATGGGGCTTGAGGAAGCCGTCAGCAGATCCATGAGTTGATTGGGATGGCATTGAACCCTCAGCTTGTTGCTGCAATGGCATAGATTGGGGAATTGAGTGAATTGATGATGGTTGTACATGAGACCAGCGCGAATGCCCAGATACATCAGGTGAAGACTGCAAAATTTAATTCAACAGTTAATTCTCTCAGGGAGCAACGTCTACCGAATGGCAGATGGTTAAATAATTGAAGTGATGGGAGGGAGAAGAATAAAAGCAACATCAACCAATTTGATCAAACAGACCACTCACATAAATATAAACTTTTCCAGGCTGCTCAAATAAAGAGAAGGGAAAATTATTTCAAAGTTACCTGAAACGGTGACATTTCAAACATGGCCAGAGGTGAAGCCATTGGTAGCAGTGGAGAACCAGGAGCTAAATGTTGAACCTGAGCTGGTGGTACATTTGGAGTGTTACGCTGCACCGGGATCAAATTCGCATTGTTCATCTCGCTCTCATTCCCACCCAAAGCAGAAGCAGGATTGCGCTTCCAATCAGGCTGTTTACTAGAAGGAATGTAGGTAGTTCCCATGTAGCTCAAACCAACTTGTCCGAACTGCCCAACAGGAGCGAAATGATTATAAACCACCATATGCGGAGGGCCTTGTACCCCAGGGATACTTCCAGGAGGACTGATAAAGGGAGCTGTAAACCCTGCAGGAGGACCATAAAATGAATCTACACCAGTGTGGCATTGCTGCCAAGTTCCAAGTGGGCCTGAAGTAGATACATTGCTCTTCTGTGGTTGTGACTGAGGGCCACCAGACTCTTCACGAGGACCAAAGGCAAAGACAGGACCACCCATCATAGGATTCATATCATAAAATGGAAAATGAGAAGTTGGGCCTCCAGGGTATGGTGAAAGCATCTGATTAGAAGAACTGTGAGGACTAGGTAAAGCTGGCCACAACGAGATTGGTGGTGTCTCAACAGAAAGGTCCGCAGGAAGAGACACACTTAAAGTCTCTTCAGACTTTGATTGACTCGCTGCAGGCTGACCACCCGACATGCCTATGAAATACCAAAAAAAATGTTTGAGCATCAATATTGGACTATCATATTAAATTGTTTAGTGCTTGCTAAAAAGCTACAATACCTGTTGAAATCCCATTTGCATTAGCACCACCGAAACCCTTGGGATCTGAGATGGCAGCTGAACAACTACCAATCCCATTCCCAACAACTTCATCACTGCCAATAGCAGCAACAGCAACAGCTGAAGCTGCTGCTTCTGCTGCAGCTTCACAATCCTCTAAAGGTGGACAAGACCCATTAGGATGTTTCTCTTTCTCAAAAAGAATATCACAGTCATTCTGTGATACAGACATACTTTGTGACATTTGAACATCCAACGGGATAGAAGAAGGAGGCCGAATGTTATGTGAAACACCACGTGTGCTAGGAGGGAGAATAGTTGGAGATGTGACTGCACCTGGAGAGCAGAATATTAAAAACATTCAGAAAAAGGGCAAAAATAGCGAAATACCCAACATAGACTAGCATGGCTCCCAGATACAAAAAATTACCAAATTGTATCTTCTCCCCAGCAAGAAGAGAATTAATTGGACTAGTTGCGGAAGAAAATGGACTATCTTTTATAAGCACGGAGGATGACGAAATGCCTTGGTCATTGACTGAGCTAACTCGATCTCCAATAGATATGATATGAGAATCAAAACAAGCAGGCTTCATAGCCTCTTCAAGTTGAGTCTGTGTCAAGGCCATAACCTACAGATAGTCAATTGTAGCAATTCAAAATTCTTAAAAAAAATAAAGAAATAACAAGGCAAATAACTAATTATTTAGGTTTTCATTTATTAATGAAGGAGGCCCATAATACTCAATCCAGTCCTCAAAATCCTTACCAATTGCCATTTTGGGTGCTCCATTATGTGCTTCCCAATTCCCTTTTTTTATTTTATTCTATAACTCGTTAATAGAAAGATGTTCTTCTTCTTTATACCATTTCCTACCCCAAGTGTTCAACTCATTCAATTTCGTATTGCACCATACCCACTTTCAGTTTGTGGGTTTTTCTTTAAGTCTTTCCCACTTTCAGGTACTAGAGTTTTCTCCAAGTTTTCCCATTTTGACTTGCATAATTATCTACCACTACACCAAAAGCCCCCGCGAGGATCCAAGAAAGGGGGACAAGGGGAGAGACGGAGGGGGGGGGAAGAGGGGGGAAGGGACGAAGAGGGCGAGGAAACGAGGCGGAGGAAAAGGGATCTACAGGAAGGGGGAGGGAACGTGAGAAGAGAGTGGAGACAAAATGGAAGGGGAGGGGGATGAGGAGAAGGAAGGGGAGGGGGGTAAAATGAGAGGGGGAGAGGAGCAAGCGCCCCGCCCCCCAAACCACCACCACCCAACTTGATGGACTCATTTAATTTTGTACTCCATCATAACCATATTCTCTATCATAATTTTGTACTTAAATTTCACACGCTGTAATAATTACATTCTCCCATCTTACAAAAACTGTGACTCACTTTCACCATTATTTACCAATACTCACCCTCAACTTGATGGACTCATCTAATTTTAAACTCTATTATAACCACATTCTGTATCTTAATACCATACTTTACGGTAGTAATATTTTTCCGCTATAGCGAACCCAATTGATACTTGAAAATAAAACTGTAACAGTGATGCAGAATCAGCTTTACTATCATGACTTATAGGTTACAGCCATAAAATCATACTAGCATGGCCAAATTCTTAAATCTAAACAAACACATGGATTAAGAGTACTATAAGAGCCTCGTTTATTCCAGAGGTAAAATTGAACATATCCTCATTTCGTTCTCAGATCCAAGTTAGAAAAAAAAAAAAAATGAGTAGGAAAGTAAATAGCAAGAAGAAAATAGGAATCACAGCAATAAGCACAAAAACAATGAAGCACATGACTTAAAATCATGAACAATGCATACCGGCTGATTAATGATTGGGCTGCTCCAGGAACCTAAAGGTGACTGAACTCCATCAGCAACCTTCCTCTGGGCATCAAAAGTGAGGTCAGGAGCATCAGATCCAACAGTTCGCCCACTAATTGCATAGGAATTTGCTTGTGGTTGCCTGAAAACAAATTGAGAAAATTCAGCACTCCGAGAAAACCTGAAAGTGGAAAGAATTGTTTCCTTGTAATGCTTACTTCATAGCAGGGGCTTTTCCGTCATTCTGACAATCAGCAACAATAGGAGGAGTACCAATTGGAGCCAATGATTGGGGTACTGAATTATTCAATGCTGCAGACACGTCATTGTTTAGCAAGCCTCTTTTAGGTAGGACAGTTGAGCGACTGCTCTTTGTTCCTTGTGCATTTGAAGTAAAAGTTCTGCTTGTGCTTCTAGTAGTTGCAGTACCATGGGATGAAGGGCGAGATTTCCGCTGAGCCTGAATCACAGAAACCAAGTTCATGAGTTTAAGCAAAACAGATAAACAATACATCATTCAAAACAATATAAGGCAAGAACCTTTCTCATGTTGCTTGAATTTGCCTTAAATTCCTTCTCTCTTTGTTCACGTCGATCATTTAGCATTTGCCTCTTTGATCTGACTTCAATAAAGTCATCTTCATCGCTGGGAGCTTCGATACCGGATTGCTGGAAGACACGCACAATACCGCTTTGCAAGGGAGCATCAGCATCATCTTCTGAATCGATATTTCTTTTCAAACTTCCTTCTGCCCGCTGTGAAGTATCTCGCCCACTGGTTGCTGCTGATTCTGATTGGGTTTTCTTGTCTTCTACAATCCCAGAGCCAGCCTCTGCAATAACCTGACCCAAGCTTGAAGTTTCTGCACCAGTGGTCTGTTTTAGTTTATCAGAGGGTAATTCTTTTTTCAACGCACTTTTCGGTAATGTGCCAGTGATTTTTCCATCAGAATTTGACTTATCATCCAGCCCAGAGACAGAGGGCAAAACAGAAGATTGCTTTCCATCAGCAGTCTGACGTACACGGAACTCAAATCTCTGTGGACCACGCCGTGGCTTCCGCTGAAACCCATTGGTATCTGAGCGATATGCTTCATTTGCAGATGAGGATGACCTAGAGCCAGGATGTCTAGCTGTGAAGGCAAATCTTCTCCCTCTGCTATTATGATTTTGGCCCTGCGGTGGAGGGCCATTAAAATCTTTTACATTAGCAAAAGATTGAGATGAAGGCCCAACTCGACTTTCTAGTGCTCTGCTACTCAACAAAGGCTTCGAGTTTCTCACAACATTAAAAGGTCGCCCCTGTTGACCTAATCCTTCCCTAATCTGATTCATGCTGGAAGCCCCATCTTGACTCTGAGACAACAGTATGTTATTTCCTGCACTTGATGTAACCACCACATTAGCCTTATTTGACCCTATATCCTGGCGTACATTCAACTGATGTGGAAGCTGAACATGATTGTTCATCGTCCGCGACAATGCATCATCTTTCACAGAATTTAGAGAAGAATCTCTAGCAGGCTGGACAGACGATGGCCCTCCAGGCATTTGACTGGAAGAATAAATTGGTGGAGCATTCGGTTGAACAAAAGACATCGACTGTGGTGCCAGGGGCAAAATTCCTTGTGAAATAGGAGAGGGATACCTAAGCTGACCAAATTGAAAGAGAGGTGGCTGTGGAGGATGCATATGGGTCAAGGAATTACCAATTTGCGGATGAAGTTGGAGAGGCATCTGAATAGAACCAATTTGTATAGCTGGAACAGGAGAAGGAATCAATGAAGGACCGGAAAACAACCCAAACTGAAGCTTAACAGGAAATTCAGATGGACCTTGGGTACCAGCTACATTAGGTAAAGCTTGATTGGAAGATAGTGTGTTTGTCCTGACAGAAGATGACACCAACTGGGGAGAACTTAAAACAGTACCAGGAGCAGAATCTCCAGTGTTCAACGAATCCAGTGACATTGATGTACTGGTAAACTCAGTGACTTTCTCAGTCTCTTGAGCCATCACACATGAAACATCACTGCTTACAAGTTGTGAAACGGCAGCGGCTTGAGAACTTGGTCCATCTCTGCCGCCACCAAAAGGTTCTTCTTGTTCCACAATGCTGACAGCTGCCTGAGATCCCACATACACACTTTCATCAACCCTTGGAACCTTTTCATAATCTTCACTTGGCATTCCAACTTCCACACCCTGATCAAAGCCAAGAACCAAGTTGTCCATCTGAGAACAGTCTTTCCCTTCCAGATGCATGTCATCAAACTCACGATTGAGTTCAGCATTCTCATCATCACCTTCATGTACTTCATCTTCTTCATGGTAACCCACATCTTCATCATACTCTTCTTGCTCTTGCAATTCCTCATTATTCTCTACAGTCCATTCCTCATCGTCAACTACTGATTCTGAACTTGCAGTGGTCATATTATTCCCTTGGACCACTTGGGCACTTGAGAGTACAGCCTCATTATCTGACAGAGATATATCTAGGCCCTCTCTCCTACCAGTCACTGCCACAGATTCCCTAGAATCATCCAAATCATCATGTGATAAATGAGTAGGAGAACTAGGGGGGCTCGAAACAGAAAGTGAAGATTGTGAGTCACGCCCAGGTGTAGTACTCCGATTCGGTTCCTGCTCTCCATCTGCTGCATTCTGCTCGGAAGCATCTAATAATTCTAAACGCTCCTTTTGAGCAGTTTGGTAACTCACTCCAGAAGAATCACTTTGTAAAGGCTGATTCAATTGAATGCTTCCATCTTCATACGCTGATGTATCAGGATGTTCATTTTCTCCTCTGAAGGAGGTCCGATGTACTGAAGGTAGTGACGGAGGAGGCAAAACCCGAGGTTGCCTAGCAGGATACCGTGACCTCCCATAAGGATAAAGCTCATCCAGGTCAGGATTTTGGTAATAGCGTTCTGGGAAAGAAGGATTTCCACGACTCCTGCCCTGGCCCCACCCCAAATCAAATCTATCAGCAACATTATCAGGATAGTCTGCTTCTATCTCCATGTTTCTGGCATACTCCCCATCCGCTGAAATATTCCACCGATGACCCCTTGCATGAGAAAAATCATCCATTTGAGGTTCGGGAACTCCCCCTCTGTAGTAACCCCTAGTAGGCATGTATCCTTGTCCACCATATAAGTCTTTCCGAGGAAATGATCTTCCTCCCACGGAGACTTCTCGTCTAGGACTATGTTGACCATTTTCATAATCCGCAGAAAAGAAAGACGAACTGTTCCCATTCTCGAACATGTCTCGTCTCCATGAATTAAACGATTTCCCTCTCTCTGTCAAGGCAAAAGAGCCTTCTCTAGTAGATGATACAGCCCTGGGTCCCATGTCAACAGATCTACTAAGACTAGAATCAGAAGATGCAGAATTTGTGATCCTCTCTACCATCCTTTCTCCATCTTCCCAACCAGTAAAATCATCTGCCCGTAAGACATCTTTTTCTTTAGCAACACCTGACATTACGTCACTTGAGATGGCAGAAGAACTATTAGACTTTGTTTCAGCCTGCCTCCGTGCCATCCTCTCTTCAAGTTCCTGAAGCTTTAGCCTGGCAGCTTGCTTTCTTCTCTCTTCCTCCATCAGCATTCTTTGCCTCTCCTCCTCTCTAGCTATCCTCTGCTCTTCTGCTCTCTGAATTGACTCTAATCTTTCTTGCTCTTCCCGCCAAGCAGCTTCTCGTGCTTCTTCTTCCATTCTTCTCTGGTGTTCTTCCTGTTCTCTAACTACTCTCTGTCTCTCCTCTTCTTCTCTGCGAACCATTTCCAGAGCTCTCTCCTGCTCTTCAATGATACGCTGCCGTTCTTGTTCTTGTACCTTTTGAACCCTCTCAAGTTCAGCCTCAAAGGATTCCCGAACAGGATCATGAAAATCAAGCTGCTTATTAGCATCCTTCTTTCTCTTTACCACCCCAAGAACACTACCAGGAAAAGGGTCCTGTCCATCAAAACCAGAAAAAGGGTCCTCGACATATGGTTTTTCATTTCTGGAAGATGAACGTTTGTCCCTTCCAAAATTTGACAAATGATCATTTCCAGATAGCCCTTTATTACCAGCAGAAAATGAGGATCTCGATTCCATGTTGTTTTGAACAGCATTAGCTTTGAATCTATTGGAATCATTGCCATAAGAGTCACGGATATTCCTATCAGAACCTCTGCCATTACTAAAATCAGATGAGCTATTCCACTGCGGCCTCCCATGATCCCTCCTGCCACTAACATAATCCCTATTAGCAGTTGGTCCAACATTATACTCAACCCGAGTGTTGGCTCCATGTTGGGTTGGCATGTACTTATTATCTTTATTTGTTTCTCGGTTCACACTGGTCGACCTTGCGCCAAAACTGTGCCTCTCATTATTGACATCCTGGGAACCAAATCCATCCCTGGAAACAGGAGTTCTCCAAGAATGTCCTTCACGGCCCTCTCTAGTTGGTACCCTAGCATCTCTACTGAAAGGATCTGCATTAGAGACTTCATTGGGAAAAACCTTCCCAACATCATTGTCACGCTGACCCCGCCTATCAAATAAATTCTGAGCTGGTTTAAGTGGTGGCAAGCTACTCCTGGGAAAATCAAAATCCCTATCCCAGTAAGCTTCAGTTCTTGAAAAGCCATGATTTGTGCTCCTGTCAGGCAACCCATGACTAGTATCACGCTCATCATCTGCCCAATCAGACCTGGGGTTCAAACGAACTAATGGCAATGGTCCAGGAAAAAAGTCATCTTGCTTCCGCCACTGCTCGGAAGGGCGGGAATTGGCTGAACTACGATCCTCTCTACCTTGAACACCAGCAACATTACTAACAGAGTGCTGAGACGACTGTATTTGGGGACGCATGTCAACCTGGGAACTCAAGCTCGAAGCCTCCCTCTGTCCACCACCAGACGGTTCTTCACTCGTACCCTGTCTATGCTTCTTATTTCCCGAGTCCTTCTGCTTCTGAGTAGGCCCATTAGTGGCACTCAACGTAGCTTTCAAAGAAGGAAAATCCTCACCTCTCAAAACATTTGATTTTTCAACAGCACGCGGCACAGTTGCAGAAACATCAGTCCTAGCAGACGGTGGCATATAAGCAGTATTACTACCCCCTCCTCTATCAACACCTTGAACTCCATGATCAACACCACCTTCACTAGACAACGGCCTATCACCAGCATTACCCTCATTCTCACCTCCCACAACTGTACCCGGCTTAGACCACCCCAAACCAGCAGACGAAGGCCTCGCCCCACTACCAGCAATACCGCCCCCAGCAGTGCCACTACCAGACCCCAAGGAATCAAACTTCTGATGCTCCTTCCTAAGAGAAGGCAAATTCAAGGGGGGTGGAACAGAAAGCTTCGGCCCAGGCTTGTGCGAACTCCTGGGACGCGACAAAACCACCATACCACCCCCAGCAGAAGCACCAGCAGCACGAGACGATCCTCGGCCCAACCCATAATTAGCAGTTGTATTGGATTGATTAGAATGCAATGATTGGCCATATGATTTATTGAGATTAACGGATGTAAATCTGTTGCCTACACCAGGATTGGCCATCGACCCGCGAAATCAAACAGATCCCTAACAACCCCAAACAATAGCATCAAAATATCCAATCACCGCAAACCTAATTTCACACAATCAATTATTCAATCAAATACTTGGATCTCAAATTTAATAATAACAACAATTTAATTCGCTATAATATCTGATCATCAATCAAAGCAACTACACAACACACAACAAATTAATTTAATGACGATACAAATTATTATTATTATTTACTTACTAAAAGTAGCAATTATAGAGTAGCATTTATTTATTTAACTTCAAACAGCAATAAATTAGAATTTCAAAAAAAAAAAAAAAAAAAAAATTAGGGTTTGTTTGGAGGAACAGTATGTATCTGATTTATGAGAGATCGAGAAAAAGGGGAATTACCTGAGATTGGATAAAATGAGTAATCCGGAAGAAGAAATTTAAAAAATAATAATAATAATAATAATAATAATAATAAATAGAAAAAGAAAAGGGAGATAAAAGGAAGCGGCGAAGAGGTGGGGGGGTGGGTGCACGGTGGAGGATGGTATGACGGGCAAAAGATGGGAAAGCCCTACTACTCCCTAACTGATTCAACACGATACTACTTTTCTGTTTGTGCTTTCCTTTTTATTTTTTATTTTTTTTTATTTCTAGTGTACTTGTCGTTTCGTTTGTCCACCTCTGTGTTTGCTTTTGTTGAAAATTTTAATTTAATTTTACCTTGTTATGGTGATGGATTTAATTAGGTACACGCCTAAAATACGAGTAAGATTTGTACTTTGTAGGACTCTTAGGTTTCACTTGGGTTTTTAGTGATTGGATATTTGATTTTTTGGATGGAATATTCTCACTTTTGATTTAATTTAAAAAGTAATATAGAAAAAGATAATGTTTCTTACTATTGATTTTTTTCATTAGTTATTGATTACACATTATTATAATTATTTGTTTTGTAGTTATTTGTTACAAATTTTGATCACTTGCACTCAATTACATATATTTTAGTTACGTGGTTTGTCTAACTGCAAGTTTTTTAAAATTTGTCGTTAATGTATTTTGTACCCAAACTCCCTTATAAAAAAATTAATGCTAATCAAATATAGAATGACTGGTGAATATGAAAAAAAAACTAAACAAACAAGTTTAGGGCTATCATTTTTTCAACTGTTTTGTGCTATATCAAGTCAGAATCAGTAGTAACAGTTTTGGAGGTTAATGTATTCAAAATTATGGCTTTAAAACCATTGGCTTTTATTAGCTTGACTCATTAGTTCACCCTACTAGAGTCTTGTTTACTTCAGCTGAAAACAGCTGAACTGAGTTAAACTGAATTAATTGGAGCGGAACTGAACTGATTGGAGTTGAACTGTAATGAACAGAGCCGAACTGAACTGAATTGAGCTGAGCTGATTTTAAACTGAAGTAAATAGGCCCTAGGTTGCATTAGTTTCAAATATCTTAAGTAGAATTAATGATCATGACCAATGTACGAGGAGGCGTTAACTATGACATTGACAATTTTATTTATACAACTTATTGTACCTAAAAAAGTACAAATGACAGATTAAAAACTATGTATGGAGTATTTCATTTTGTTTTAAATACATTTAATTTCATTTCTTTCCTATATATTGCTGGGTGTGTTATGTCACTATTTTGTCCAATTGTTGATCATTGTTCGGTTATTTGTGCATTCAATTCTTCAATGTTCAACTTATAAAACTCGATATGCAACCTTTTGAGGTGTAACATTCAATTTTGAAAGTTGAATATATACTCTTGCAGAATACAATGTTCACGTCATAAAGGTCATATATTTACCATAGAAATTAAAAGTGAAAATCAAGAGAAAAATCCTATGTATTGAGCTAAAGAAAAGCGAACATCAAGAGTAAAATTTTGTGCATTGAGCCATAGTAAAGTTAATATCAAGGGTATAGTTATCAACATTGAGTCAAGGTAAAGTTTAGAACAATGCAAAAACATCGTAAACATCAAGAATAAAATTCTAAATGTTGAACCATAATGAACAACAACAGTAAATCATGAAATTGAACCATAAAAGTAAAATTGAATATTAAGCCGTAACGAACATGATAAGTAAAATTTATAATATTAGACTATATAAAAGTGAATATGATCAAGATTGAAGAGTAGAACATCAACTACTATATATTAAAACATAAGGCGAAGAATTGCAATCCGCCACGTGGCACCATCTTAGCTTGGAAATCAATTTTCAATTGTAAAAAATGTGTTTAATGCGAATTGAACTTATGACCTTTGACATATGAGACACATTATTTACCAATTAAGCTATATGTCATTATTATCAATTTTTTCACAACAAAACTATTATAACTTGTATATCATAAAGAAGTAATAACTCACTAAAATTAATAATTCATTTTCTACGTTAATAAATAAAATATGTGAAGAATGGATAAAAATGAATATATATTTTTATGATAATTTAATGTTCATTTATCTTTTTGTCAATATCACAGTTGATTTTTTATTTGGACTCATTAAGTTTCTTTTGAAATCATGTGTTCAACCGTTCAAATGTAAAATCTATATTCAATTTTTTTATCAATAAACATATTAAACTCACATTATATTTGCAATTATTTGAAACTTCTATATCGCAATCATAAAATATTTCATGGTTATCTACTGTAAATATCTGAAAATAATACTCCTATTTGTTCACTTAACATTTCATTTTGTTAGGCAATTAAATTTAATTAATATATAATTACAAATTTTAAATTTTGATAAAAAAGGCAAAACAAATAAAAGAAATCTTAAAATGAAATTTTATCAAATGATTCGGAGCAACGCCCGGAAACCAAAGCTAGTTTATGTTTCAAAACTTAATATTCATAACTTTATAAAAATGGATTATGCTTTGTAATTTTTTCATCAATGGTGAGTTAAAATTCTTATTCATTTGTAGTTTTTACCATGTCATATTTGTTTTGTTTTGCATCTTTATTTGAGAGTTTTGATGATTTTTCCATATTGAATGTTGAAATCTCAAATTGAACAATGAAAACCAAAATTTGGGAACCTTTAAAAGGTTAATTTTTTTTCAAATGATTTTGTGAATGCAAATATGAAATAGTTAAGATAAGAGAAAAGAAATGTTTAGAGGAGGTGCATATATAGGCCTCTGAAATAAAATATCATCTTTTTGGTGTAAGATACAAACAATTTGTACTTTATAGTAATTGTCATTTTTTATAGGTGAAAAGTTATGAAACAGTCCGATATGGTATGTAACATCTATGGTAACCTGACCCGAATTCCACACAATGATGGTCTCATCTTCATTTTTTTAAAAACGGTTGGTAGCAAAATTTGATTTTTTTTGCTCAATATGGTTTCGGTCTAGTAATCACCCTTAACTGAAAAGGCAGAAAATTGTTGCATTTTTTTTTATAATTATCTTTAATTTAATGAATGATAAAAAAATCAATTTCTTAACCTCTGAGAATGAAAAAAAGCTATAACCAATAGAAGTTGCATCTTCAATCTTATATAAATTTTACATCAAGTCATCAACCTTCAACCGAGATTGATATGGGATTCAAGTCTCATACACGACAAATGTATAATAAATCGTAAAATAATGTAGTAAATCAACCTAAAGCCTAGGGGTGTGCAAAATCGAATATCGGAATTTTTTCGATTCAAAAATTCGGATATCTGGATTTTCGGAACAAAAAAAAAATGGTTCCATTTTCTTTCCGAGAAAACCGAGATTTCGGAAATTCAGTTATCCGGAAAACCAGACCGGAAATCCAGATATTCAATTCTGAATTGTACACCAAAATTTTCTCTAAAACTTACATTTATACACTTTTAAACCGGGGAATTTCGGAAAATCGAAATTCCGAATTTTGTTTTCCATAAAAATCTGAAATCCGATATTTTAAAAGGCCAATACATATGCGGTCCGATTTAAAAATCGAATAGCCAACCCGTTTTTTCCCGAATTTCAAAAAACCGAATCGGATATCTGAATTTTTAGAATGGAAAATCGAAAAAATCGGACCGAAAATTCGGAAATGAAATTTTTTAGACACCTCGCCCATTAGATAGAAAACAAAAAAAGGTAACCGACTAGCTGTGTAGATGGACACTGTCACACTGGGACAAGTCACAAGTGTACAAATACTACGTAGTTTACTTTCTTTTTCTCGAGTCAATTGAACTCTCTATAATAATTCTGATTTGCCGGCGTTGGAACGTGTGACAAAATGGCGGCAGACACCGGAGAAACTCCTTCATCTCCCTCGCAATCACTCTCCCACTCAGTAAGGTATGAATCTTGTACTCCACATTTAACCTAACTTTCCCCCAATATAATCGTTCTCATTCTAGTGGAATCCTTCACGCAGTCATCCTCGCCACTTCTACCTCGCAGTTGATCGTCTCGATTTCAAAATGGTTTCATCTTCTTCTTCTTTCCCTCTCAAAATTATCTAAGTTTCGAAACCCTAATTTTACGATTTAATTTTTACAGTTATTTGAAGTTGAGTGTAAATTTGCAGGAGACATTGGTGGATTTGTTGGGAGTAGTGGGACGAAAATCTGGGCTTCCGATGATTGTGTGTTGTAGTTCTCGTGATCAACTTGACGCCGTTTGTTCCACCGTTTCTTCTCTTCCATACATTACTCTTTCCTCTTTGGTAATTACTCTATTCTAATTTTATTTTTTCCGTTTGTAAAAATCATTTTAGGTTGATATAATGAATTTTTTCTGATAATTAAGATGAAATGTTGAAAGCTAGATTGCGGATTTAAGTTGTTGAGCAAGTATTGGATTAGACCGCGTAACTGTTGAAGTTACTAGTTTTGGGTGAATAATTAGGTTGTTATGATCGCTAGATTTTGTATTAAGGGTTTTAGCCGACTCAAATAACCCTAAGCTTGATCTTGTTTTGGTTTGTTAACTATTTTGCTTGAGCGAAGCTGTTGGAGGTAGAACATGTAGCAAGAACAAGGCTACAGATGCCCCTAAATTTTGTGCATTCTTTTGTTTAGTTTGTCCTAATGACCGAGTGATTGGGTATTAGGGGTAAATAACCGAAAGTTTTTCGTTGCTCATGAAGGTAGTTTGGTTTGCACCTTTGCGATTTTGCTATATATGTTTCAAAAAATGTTGTTATTTTTTTCGATGACGAATTAATGTTTTTAATTAATTTATCTGAAATGGCGTGTATCATTTTGTTCTTATACGACACCCACTTTATTAAAATCCCAAATTACTTTGTAGGGTCTGTAGACTACAATTTGAACAACCTTTGTCCTCCCATGGTGATCGAGTGGTGGACTCTGTAGAGTTCTTTTTTCTTGGCAACATCTACATTTCTTGTTTGTTAGTTTCGAGAAATTTTTGTTAAGCTTTGAGTTTTTAACTTTTAAGGTTCCTTAAAAAACCTTAGAGGGGTGTTACCATATGTGTTGTTTGGTATACTCAAGTAATGGGATGGGGAATCAAAACAGAAGGGAAAGGATTTTGTTATCATTGTTGGGAAGGGTGACAAAGTGGGGGTTTATGTAATGGATTGTGTTGCCAAGATCTCATATTAACCTATAGGCAATGGAAAGGGTTAACTAATTTCATCTTCTACACTCAAAATTAGCATACCAAACATGCTCATCTCTTCATAACCCATAGATAACTGCCACTTTCTAGTCACAAATATATATGCTTGCAATTCTTCTGTTATTTTACTTGCTTCTTTGCTTATTAAATGGGGTATAGCCGTATAGGTCAAAAATTACCTTTGCATAAGGTGCATTTACTTATGTTTTTATTTTTCCCTGCTTGACTCTTGGCAGTACAGTGATCTTGCTGAATCAGATCGTGCTCAATTATTAGAGAATTTTCGCCGTGAAACCATTAAGTGGAACCAAAGTGCTGTTGTGACAAGTGATGAGGGTGAAGCTGAGGAAGATCTTTCCAAGTCTCCTATGATAGTTGTTACAGATTCCTGTCTTCCTATTGTTTCTGGTGAATCTCCTCTTTTGGCTCGTGTTTTGATAAATTATGAACTGCCAGCCAAAAAGGTGATCTGCAGCCTTTTCCAAATTATATTTACACTATTGATTTGCACTTGTATTTACATTTTTTTTTTTTTGATACTTTGAATGTTCATTTGAGTCAAGTCTGGAGCGATCTTGAAGCTGTAATGTTCAAGATTCTTGTTGCTTATATAGTTTGATGGTAATATTTCTCGTCTATTAGAGTTTGAATTTAGGAAACCTATGTTCCAATATTTTTGTTGGATCTTGGAATAATCTTGCGTTTGCAATGATTGTGAATTCATGCACCAGTCCTCAATTTCATGAAATGGGAAGTTTTTATTAACTGTCAAAAAGAGTGGCTGACTGGTTGTCTTAGGACATGTGCTGAGTTTATTCTGTGTATAACTCCTGTGTCAATAGAGTTATTGAGTCACAAAAAACAATAATAGTTGATTTAATGGCTCAAGCCTCTAGGTGAGGCAATATCTACAGATGTAATGGGGCACAGGCACAGCCTCACATCAGTTGCCCTAAGTTGTTCGACGCACATCTTTGGGTGTCTACAATTATGGAGGTTTTTCATGATAAACATTAGTGATCCTGGATCTTCTTTTTGGTATAGCTTTGCTTGCTTGGAGCTGAAATAAAAACTAAGTAATTAAACAAAACACAGAAGGAAAATAACAATTGAGAGATTTTGGTGCTTTTTAATGTTTTTCTCTCTCTACTTTTCTGAATGAATATCTTCTATCCACTACCGTTTTCATCTCCAGTTTCCCTCCACTACAGCTCAAGCAACTTCAAGAAGATGATGACTGATGAGCCTTTAACCTATCTACTTAGCAGCTTGCATTAACATTACTTGTCGTATAGGTGAATAGGAAGGATGGTTATTCTGATCTCTTGGGATGCTTTATTATAGATGACTACATTATTGATTGGTCACATGCCTTCAGTTCTCTTCTCCTCTCAATTTCTAGGATTTGGGATTCATATTCCCTTAAAGCCTTTTTGAACAATGGCTTGGTTCATCTAGAGATGTACTCTTATGGTCAAAGTTGATGTTTTCGGAGAAAATTCTTTGTTTTTAAGCATTCATTTTTGTATTTTACAATCTAACCTACCAAATAAAATATGTGAAGTTTCTTTAACTATTGCTATCATTTTTTTTATCATTTGTGTCCAAATTTAAATTTGGATTATTAGTGGTGTTGGGCACCTATAAATCACGGAAACTTCTAGGGCCTAAAGTTTTGACATTTCGGAAACTTGGACACTCATAATCCCTTAAGAAGCTCTTCAGAAATGTTTTCAAAACTAAAATTAAAAATCGAAATCATAGGAGGAAATTTCATATGATGTTAAATGAAGCGTTTCGGAAACTTTGTGACTTGCTTACAAGTGTTTCCTAATGTCCTTAAGACATGATTTATGATCCTCCCACGACCCAACTCACATGCCTAACTTACAATTTTTTTCTCCCTTGGATTGCCCCAAAAACCTCGACAAAAAGTATTTCTCGTTCTCCCGATAATGTGTCATTAGTTTTTCTTTAGATTTGTGGATCAACATGTAAAATTTTAGGACCCTAAAAAGGGTTATAGTCTTTGATTTATGGATCAACATGCAAAATTTTAGGACCCTGTAAAGGGTAACTTATAGTCTTTGTTTTTCGGCTTTTGGATGGCCTTTCGGTGCTTTGTCTCGTTTTTTCCCCAAATTTCACCCACTTGTTTGTTATATTTATTCTTTAGAGGAGTCCCACAAAAGGGCACAATTATTTTATTTATTTATTTATTTTAACCTGGGACCTTCTTATGACCTTTAAAACCTTGAAAAGTTGTCCAAAGGCCCTATTTAGAGCCTGGGGACACCATATAAAATTTTCGAAACTTTTTTCCCGGGACCCCAAAACCTCTTATAGCCTTTGGTTTCGGTTATCGACGGGCTATCCCCGGTCTCTAACTTGTTTTCTCCTCATCTATCTCCCATGTTTTGTTGGTGTCCCCTTTAACGCCTCACATTTGTTTTCAACCTCTAAAAAATTTTGTCCTCCCTCTTTAGACAATTTTCGAAAAAGGGAACATTAGTCTTGTTGCTCTCCCGAGACTCGTCTTATGACCTTTTTAACCCTGAAAAGCTACTCGGGGCCCTTTTTTTTTATCATAGGGGCACATTGTAAAATTTTTTGCAGTTTTTTTTTTCCAGAACCCTCAAAAATTGTGAATTATAGCCTTCGTTTTTTCGGCTCTAAGATGGCTTTCCCATGCTCCGTCTTATTTTCGCCTTGATTGTTTTTTTCAACGTTTAGTAGGTGTTTGACACCTAGACACTGCACAGTCAAGTCGAAAAGCCTTAAAAAAAACGATTATCTTCCCTCTTTAGGTAATTTTCGAAGTTAGGAAACAAATACAAAAATAATGCAAAGATCAATACAAGTGGCTATAAATTTATTGTGTGTAGTCAATGTTTTATTCAAAATTTTTTGTTTGTAATAATAAATAAAATTATTTGTTTATGTGTAAGATATGTTTGTTTTTGTTTACATTGTTTTTGAAGTTATTTATTTTCCTATACATGTCCATGTTTCCTTGTTTTCAAGAATTCGCACTTCATTGTTTTCGATATCACTTGTTTTAAAGCATAGGAATCTTAAAAGACAATAAGGTAAGAAGGTGGCTTGATACCACAGCAAAAACAGCAAAGTCTTAATGCTTAATTATATGCGGTCGATTAGACATGAATCAATGAGAGGAGTCGCAAAAGTCATTTGTAAAATTGTCTCCCTCCACATTTTCCTATATAATGCCACATTCTCCTCATGCCTTTATAACCTGATATTGCCACGAACCACCCTAATTCAAGTTTGCATAGGAACCTTGGAAAACAATAAGGTACGAAGGTGGCTTGATACCGCAACAAAAACAATGAAGTCTTAATCCTTAATAATTTGGGGTCGACTAGACATGTATTAATAAGAGGAATCGCAAAAGTCATCTGTACAAATGTTCTCCCTCCACGCTTCCCTATATAATGCCACTTTCTCCTCAAGGCCCAATAACCTTATATTGCCATGAATTGCCCTCATATAATTTTGCATAGGATCTTGGAAGACAATAAGGTACGTAAGTGGCTTGATACCTCAACAAAAACAACAAAGTCTTAATCCTTAATAATTTATGGTCGACTAAACATGAATCAATAATTTGAGTTGCAAAAATCATCTCTAATAATTTTCTCCCTTCACGCTTCCCTATATCACATTCTCCTCAAACCCCAATAACCTTATATTGCCACGAACCACCCTCATTTAAGTTTGCTTAGGTCTTCATTTACCTCTCCTCCATTATTGCTTTGTCATTCTTCAATCCTACTTGCTACTGCGTTTAAAGTTGGCTTGATACCCTACAAATTTTACACCGCATTTTAGCTCAATACAGCCCTTGCCAAAATTGGTCAGGAACAAGATATGGACTAACAAAGAAAATTTTGGCGACAAGTGTGATAATGACTTTAATTTACAACGTTCATGAGTACTATTAGGAAAATCTTCTACCCTTTTGGTGTTGTTGATGTACAAAACTGGTGTTAGTGCTAGACCTGATGTCCATATCTAGTTATCTACCTTTTAACTAAAGTTATTTTGGCAATTAATGTAGCAAATGTAGGTTTCATGAGACATTCGTGGTTAAGGGAATCTTAGGATTTTATGCTGCTGAACTTTCTGTTACTTGTGTTGATGCAATCAGGCCCTTGAACCTTTGTGTTTTATTCTGTTGATAATTGGGGATAGGTTGTGCTGCTGGATTCTTTTCATATATATATTTTTTTTTGAGAATAAGTATTATTGGCTTGATTCTTAATTGCAGGAAGTATATATGAGGCGGATGGCAGCTTGTTTAGCTCCAGGTGATTTTCTTGTATTGTTTGTGATTTTTACCTGTTAGACACCATCTCTATACATGAAGCTGTAACATACTAACATGTAAGTGTTTGCAGACGGAATTGTCATCAACATGGTTGTTGGAGGTGAAGTAACAACTCTTAGGAGTCTTGAGGAAGCCAGTAATCTCGTAATTGCTGAGATGCCCATACAAGTTAGTTCATTTTCCCGTCTTTTAATTTAGTGAAAATATGGTAGTTTTACATGATGTTGATCATTGGATGATGGTCTTTCTCATAATGCTGTAATGCTTTACTTTGTTTCTCTGGTTCTGCTATTAGATTTGATGCAAATGTTCTTGAATTTTTTTTTTAATCTCATAAAGGCTATAATAACTTAATTAATGTTCAGGTCTCTGAGATTTTGTGGCAATAATTCAACATCTTTGGTGGATGTTGCATCGGATTATCAGGTGCTTTTACTCCCTCTGATGTGTAAATACTTTCTATTTTCTTGGTTGTGCATTTTATACTGGCTGCATAAACTAGTGTTCATTGTTGTCTAGATTCTAGAAGATCCAGTGACAATCAATGTCAATTTTCCCTCCCATTCATGTTAACCTAAAAAATCCCCTCCCTCCATTCTTCCCTATTTAATGCCATATTCTCCTCAAGCCCCCATAGCCTCATATTGCCATCGACAACCCTCATCCAAGTTTGCTCATATCTTCCTCTACCTCTCCTCCGCACATCATTTTACACTCTTCAAGCCTCCTAATTGGTGCGTTGCTCGGTCTCCGTCTTATTTGCTCAAACCATCTCAAACAATTTTGTCTCATCTTATCATTAGTAGAAGCAACCCCGACCTCCTTCTTAATATTTTCATTCCTTATTTTATTCTTTTCTCTATGCCCACACATCCAATGTAACACACACATCCGTGTCACATTCATCTTATGCCAATGAATGTTGCAATATACCATAGGCTGGTTACCAAAGCACATTCCACAGTTAACTGTTGTACAACCTATTTTATTGAAATAAGCTTATGTATTTTGCTGAGTGAAAGTTCTTAGATTATTTGTAATTTTTACGTATAATAGTGTTCATTTTTGAACGTTTACTTATCAGGAACTTTTTTCATTTGACAATCTCCCTTTGGCAGTCTTGAATTGCTTGTCATTGCGGAGCTCTTTGCTTCTCCTGTGAGCAGATCAGTTGACTTCCATTCACAATAAGCTGACCATTGTTACCAAATTGGCTATAATTCCCCACCCCACATGCTTCCTAGGGTCTTATTGAAGTACTTTCAATATAGTTACCACTCTGATTCCATGACCATATTAATTGATTGCCTGTAAAATGAGTTGACTGCTGTGATCTTCTTTAGTTTCACCCATCATCGTGTTCAAAGTGAAGTTTGTTGTTCCTGGAGGTGCCATACCTCATAAGCTATCTTATTCTAGTAGATCTTTTTTCCATTGATTAGCTGTTAGGTCCCTAGAAGTCACGAGGGCTTGAGGAGTGCTATTTTTTGCGAGAAAAAGAATCACTATGGAGGTCATGTGTATAATACCTCCACCAAACCCGAGAATAGGGTGGCTGATTGGTTGGAGAGCATCATCATGACCCCCGGGGTAGACTAGACATGGCAGGCGGTTAGCGGCCCGCTAGCAAGCTCTTGGGAGGGGATAAAGCTATACTATAGGTTTGAATCTGGGCTATTTTGGAAAAGTCCTTTACGAACCTCCTTCTTTTGTGATACGTGACGATACATATTGTAGTTCAATTAGTGCATAACACCATATGTGAGAAATATATAGTTATGATATTTGCTCGTGTTTGACTGGTGTTCCACGAGGAGAAACATGGACGATTTAAGGCCCAACTGGCTTTGTCTTATTGCTTCAAATGGTTATTAGCTCACTTGTATATCTCTGTTCACTCAATAATGGGCATGAAGTTTCTAAATTTCTGTACATCTGATATGGTGTATGCAAGGGAACAGCTCTAAATCGAAATATTTCTATTTCTCACCCTAAATTTTTACTATAACCCTATTATAACCTAAATGTTTCAATCCTACCCCATCTTTCTCTTCCATCCCTCTAAATGTTTCTTTCAATTGTTTCTGTTTTCTAGACACCTCTCAACCACAGCCACAACACTAGCCTAATGCCCATCTTTGAAATAGCTTGATCACCAATCTCGCCATCGAAAGAGAACCTAATTAATTTACTTAGACTATTAGTTACCAATATATTTTTAATGTGAACATAATTATCATCTATTAAATTCTTTAACTAATTTGTATCTAGAAAGTCATCAGTAATATTTATAATAATATTGATCTAAAATAGATATATATATATATATATATATTTATTTATGTGTATCTTTTAAAAAGTCCTAGGTGAAACGAATTGTCTTCCATCAGTTCAACACTTCAACCCTCGCCTAATAAAAAGTGGGAGCAAACTTCTATTGTGTTGGAGGAGGGAGATGATGCACAGGTAAGTTGTGAACTTGAGGGGAAAGAGGGAATTTTTACCAATATGGAGGATAAGGTAGAACCGTAGAAGTATTCTCCAATATAGGGATTTCATATAAGAAATAAAATGCGAAAAATTTAAATGTTAAAAGAAGTTTGGTGTTAATAGACTGATAAATATGAATTGGGCCAACTTCAGGTCATCAATTGTCCTCAAAAGATGGTGACATCAAAGTCTACCAAATTACCTCCAAAAGATTTTGAGGTCTCAAAGTGCCCCTAGCATCAATTCTAGGGGTGAAAGTTGGCAGTATGACAGTTATTAGTTTATTACACACACTATGTGCATGTAGTAAGAGATTTTTTTAACATATCTTGCCAACATGTCAATGTTATTAGTTCATTTAATTAATCAACCAAACACTAATATTGTTGAATCAAAAGATATGTTAGTGTAAAAAAGATATAGTTTAATTTGTAGCTTATTGCAGATTGTGAAATTTTTGAGTTGTAGTGTTATTGCAATCAAAATTTGCTTCTTCAAATTAACATAAAAGTCAAAAAGAGTATCAATATCCATTAATTATTCGTCAACATAATTTGACATAGAAAAGTGTTCATTTTATTTTATTTTTTCAAAAAACTGTAGTTTTGGTTGGTTGGTTAAGGGATTAAGGCTTCGGTTGATTGATTGGTTACGGGACTAAGGCTTTGATTGATTAATTGGTTTCAATTTGGTTGAATTGCTTGATTTAGCATGGAAGGTTTCATTGGTGTCAAGTTCATTTAGGTTGCTATAGGATATTTGGGAGCCAAAAATCTCAGGTAGAATGGGTTTTATAATACAGAAATGAAGGGCGACATGAAAGGTAGAAGTAATGGAGATGCCATGTATGAATGTTATGTTGTGTAAGTAGTGCTGACTGCTGAGTCATGAATAAGGATAGCTCTATTTTGTTGACGCGCACAAACTACTTTTCTGTTGCCATAATGTGCCAGCATTTGTCAAACATGTCAATCTCTGTTATCTTAAAGTTCTTTAAGGTTAGAATCCTTGAAAGAGGCTTAGAAAACTCTATTGTTATTGCATATGGAGCATGTCTTATCTTAAGTCACATTTGCCCATTTCTACTTTTCGAGAGTTAGGACAAGGATTATTATATAGGCTTACAGCTTGATATTAGTACCTGTTTTGCTGTTCTAGTAACTTAGTAAGTGCTTCTCTGGACGTGCATGCTGTTTATGATTAGCTGTGAGTCAGCATGAGCGTCTATACATTTCGTGGCAAAGTGAAGTACACAAACAAATGCATCTTAAAATAGTACTAAGTCTATCTCTTTGCTAACGTGTAGCACATATTAGAAACCCTTGACTTTTACCTAGCCAAATGATGGGGAAAATTAAGAACAAGACAAGGATAGGGGCGTTTGACTTAGTTGTGATTTAGCAAATTGGCTTTGTTGATATTTTTTTTTTGCCTATTTATTACCTACTTTCTGTACTTGTGATTATTCCTTCCTAGGAATTAAATACGTTGAATGTTACGTGTATCATTGTATGTTTATAAAGTTAGGCTGACTAAGTATATAATACACAAAGTAAATGAGTGTTCATCAATTTTAAGTATTTGATAAAGTTTTAATTTATTCTGTCAATGAAATAAGTAATCAATAGTGTACAGTATAGTGCAGTATTTTTGGTTTATAAATTATAGTAGTAGTTGCCAGAGTCAACCTAGAGCTTCCCACAATAGTAATCATTGTATCTATTTGTATTTCTTGCTGTGACTCCGGCAACAATTATAATATTGAGGTTATCGGTAAGGCGGCACGTTTCAATTGGTTTAATACGTACTTATCTGGTTTTCTTGAGAAGATTATTTGTCCATGCAAGCAACATTCTCTTTTAGGGCGAAGCATCTGTCTTTCTCTTTCTTGACAAGGTATGTGATGTAACCCAATTGTCATCAAGAAAGACATTAAAGATGTACTTGATAGTGTTTTTTGTCCATTATTTCGTTTTATCCATTCAATCCGTTCTACTCGTAATCCAATTCAATCCCGTCTTATCCAATTTAATCCATTGTAATTCATTCCAAATTTACAAGTCTTAAACCCTTCAGTTCCTATCTAATCCCATTTTGTCCTGTGAAGTAAATGCACCCGAAGTATTTTCTATAGTATCAATTAAGACATGAGTATTGATTGCCTACAAACTAATTGTGGGACAATTAAGGGCAAGGAAGTAGTATCTGCTATAATCACATTGATACTATATAAAATCACCATGGGAAGGGTGACAGAAGTACCCTTGTATGACCGGGCAATCAATGCTCTTATGTATTTGAAGTGATGAATTTCCAGTATGTGAAAAAGTGAAAAACCATAAAAAGTTGTTAATTTTCAGAATCGCAAATTCTTAAATTATTGTAAAAATGTATATGTTGAAAGTCATCTAGCCTCATGAAAGTCATTTGGGGTTAATATGCGAAACAACCAAAGATAATTAGACTTCTTTGTACAAATGGTGTGAACTTGAAACTTTGTTAGTGTTTTTCCCCTCCGTACGTATTGGTAAAGTGTTTGTGGATATGTAGTTGTCTGTGAATTGGAAAGTGTTATAAGGTTGAGATGCAAATTTGAGCTTACAACTGTATCTACTTGTATTTTCCCTGAAACTTAAAAAAAAAACCCTAGACAACTTAATTTATACTCTGTTTATGGTTGAAACTTGAAACGTGTATGCCCCTAAAGGTGCAAAGGGTTTTCAGTAGAACTTACAGAAGTAGCTACTTGTCTGCAGGTGTATATTTTGATCTCTAGCTGAAAGCAAAGAGCAGATTAATTTTGCATGGAAGAGGCAAAAGAACTGTTGCTTGTCGAGCAAAATACTTCAACATCTGATTTGACTCTGCTCGTTGCCTCGAAGAAATACTATTTTAAGTGTTCATCCAAACAGGTCAGTGCTAATTTCATAAGCTTTTGATCAAATATGAGAGACATTCATTGATCCAACGTGTAGCACACTCCTTGGGGGAGGGACAAGGACAATTTAGGATATTGTATGTGGTCTAGTATTTTAATGACTTAGATTAGTGTCATGGTAATAGCGTATGATGGATAAGTATAATATGCCATTTGGCGGCTGGTCATATTTAGTTTCCTACAATCTAGCAGTATTAAGGAGCTTGTAGAAAAGTACTACTCCAGAAAATTGTTATCCATAATAATTTGAAATATAATATGTAATGCTGACTTGTTGATATAGATGTCATGGATGATGGCAGATCAATTTGGTTTTTCATAATTTGTATTTTGGTGGAAGTCAACTATTTTTTTATTTGTTCATCACTTGAACTTCTATGTTGACAAATTCTAGTATCAAGAGCTTGTTGTATGCAAAAGTGATTAATTTAGGCTAAAATTATTAGCAATGCAATCATTAGTTTTTCATTTAAGTTGTCAGAGCTTGTAGTGCCTTGCAGGAGGATTACAATTTCTTTCCGGGTTTTCCCCCTCATTAAGGTACTCATATGACCGATATGAGCAATTTTATTTGCAAATTATATTCAGGTGAACACACTCAGTCAGTCAATTGGGCGAATTTGCCTTAATAACCTACTTTCGTTTAGAGTTTTTACTTGTAAAAAACTCTAATATGGATGTTTGGTGAGGGAAATGTTATCGGAGTAAAAAGAATTTTGGGTAGATTCATATATATATATATATATATAT
>PYUH01000164.1:1477597-1488044 GCA_016808085.1 Suaeda aralocaspica
ATATATATATATATATATATTTGGCATACTCTGTTGAAGATATCTTTTAGTTTTATTTTTTTAATTATTTTATGTTGAGAGACACTAGCTAAGATATTGTATTTTATAGCTAGGAGGAAAATCCTTGTCATCCTTGTGCATGCCAGTAAGTTCGTTGTAGCTTCAACAGGCTACAGGAGTAATATAAAATACTACTACACTTATTGTTTAGGAACGGGAATATGGGATGCTTAATGTCTGATTATTATAGGCTTATAGTTATAGTTACATAGATCAGTTCAGCTTGATTTTTTTTTTTAATATATTTTTAAAATTTTTTGTAATGCTTCACAAGTTCATTTACGTATGTAAATAAAAAGAATTTTGCGCACTTTAAAATCAATCCCTTGATACATCAAATGCCAAGCTGGAGCCTTGAGACAAGTTATACATTACTTGGGTTTATTAAATACCATAAAGTACTTTGTTTGACACCAAACAACACAAACTTTAGGTTTAGGTGCAACTTGTCGTAACTAACATCAAAATTATGTGCATGCTATTTGATGAATTGATGCACTAGCATGATTGTACCCCAAAGTTTGTGATGGAAGAAATTAGCTTATTTAGAGTTTTTTAGGAGCCAAAATATGGGCTGTTTTAGCCAGTTTACCTAATATTTTATATATTTCTCTATTATTTGCCTGTTAAGTGCAAAGTGTAATAATAAGGAATACAAGAGAGTTGGCTAGCTTATGTCTAACTTAATCTTTAGTTCAATTCAATTATATTTCTCGCTATATGTGTTTTGAAGTAATAGATACTCCGTAGTATTGATCATTTGTTTATTGATCTACATAATAGTTTGGTGAGCGTGATTGGGTAGTTTTGAATTTTTGGTTAAATCTTGCGCTTCATTGCCATTAATTATACATATATTTATTTTATGTTTTGGTCAAAGGTAACCTTGAAGCATATAAATTTATGTTAGATACCCTGACTTCAAATGTAATTCTATTATTTATGTGCATGCTGACATGCACGTCGAGGGTTCTTGGTTTATTTAAATACCGTGATTTTTGAACGAGTCCAAGGAGGCAAGAAGGTCGTGACACTATGTCCCTATATTGGTTGTCACTTATGTAATCCGAAATCCTAATTAATTCTACCAATTGATGGTTGATTGCTTATTTATCAATTGATTTACTTAGTTATCGCTAATTCTCCATGCATTCACGTAGCGGCAATGAATAAAGTAGGCACACATACATTTATCTGTCCTTTTGGACTCCTAGCAATTAAGTATTCTAATTTCATCAAATTATTGTGGTTCCAATACTCCCATCTCTCAATTATTCATAAGCCGTCTTTTAAATTATAGGCTCTTTTTAACCCACAAGCTACTATGATTTTGTGGCTCGGAACTTCTATAATTGTCTTGACTGGCTCATATTCTTCTTTTTCTCATATATGTATTATGTGTTGTCTTTGCAACTTCTTATGTGAATTTTTTTTTTAATAAAATTCAAAAGAATTTCATGGATTTTAGGTTATAGGCATGAACGTGACTGATAGTTGCATTTGACAGAATCTGTAAACAACGAATTGAACTTGATTGGATAGATGACCGTGGCATGGTATGTTGTTTAGAGGTCTATTGATTTATAGTTCGACAGTTTCATATGTTGTATTATAAGATTATAGAGATACATAGATGAAGGTAATTAGGAAAATGAATTGTCATCCCCAATTCTCACTTTCATAATTTTCTTTTCTATTTAAAGACACACAATGACCATTCGGGTAGATGATGGTCATGATCTAACATTTTAACTTTCATGTCTAAAAGATTTTTGAGTGGGCTTATCTGAATGACTAATTTATATACATGCACCATATTTTTATTTTTATTTTTTTGAGGAGCCATTACCACGTTGATTGCATGCGTTATTAGCAATGAATGATGTCAGTGTACATAGTTTCGTGCAAAATTTGCACCAAATTGATAAGATTATACGAAGTAGCTTAATAAATTATAACGCATCGTGAGTAGTTAGAAAATGATAGAACACTTTGATCTTCAAGCATGTTTTTTGCAAGTATTGGCTGATTTGGCTCCTCTACTCCCATGATCGACCAATGGCTATTGGCCTATAACCCCATAAGAAAGAAAGAGCGAGCATGTGTCACACGGTTAGATTCATTGTTACTCATGCTTGTTCCAAAAATAACGCCTAAGGTCGTGTCTTGGCAGTTCAGGTCGAGTTCGGCCTTATTCCGTTCCGATTCGAGGAAAAAATCCGCCACATAATCCACCTTAGAATAATCTGCTTGCAATTCTGTCAAAAAAATCTGACTCCGAGTTTAAGTCAGAGGCTAAAAATAACCCGAGTTATCCAACAATTAATTCGGCCCTATCGGATCTCCGACTCCGACTTTTATTTCTCTAATTATTAGGTATAATAATAATTATTATCATTTATTTTATTATCATTGTTTTTACTAAACTAATACTACTATAATTTATGTATTAATGTAACTAATTATACATATATGTCATCTACTAAATAGTTATCAATTTATCATTAGAGATGACAATCACTCCGTTCCGACTCCAACTGCCTCCTTTTAAATCCGAGGGAAAAAAATCCGCTCTAACTCCGTTTAAATAATCCGACTATAATTGAAGCCGGTGTCAGATCATATATAATCCGATCCGAGTTTGACCCGTTGTTATCCCTAATCTGTCATATTACTTGCAACGATGTGACATTTTTTCTTTTTATATTATGTCAAATCGTAATGTCAAATCGTTGCAGGTAATATGGAGTGGAAGTAAAATGTATTTTTTTTTTTAAAAAGTGTTAATAATGTTTCAGTTTTATTTGTTTTAATTTGGTGAAAGAAGTCATCGATAGGTACTATTGTTTAAAAAAAGCTATGCTCCATACTTTATTTTGATTTTTTTTTTCCCTCTAATTTTAACAAATTTTTAATAGCTATCCATTCACCACTACCCCCGTTAAAGTCTAGGATTTTACATTGTTTGCTTTCTAATATAAAATTACTTTTGTAATAGAAAAACTTATATAAGATGTTTTTATTTGATAAGACTATTAGGTTGTTAGATAAAAATTATGCAGTATTAATATAATTAGTATGCTTAATAGTTAAAAAAATGTACAAATAGTTAATAGTTTTACAATAAGACGATTTTACCAAAGACTTGTTACTTTTTTAATTACTTCACTTAGTCATATACATCCGTCTTTCCTATTATGTTTAATGTATCTCGATATATTTTAGTCTCTTATTGCATCTACTTTTAATTAAATTAATATTTACGTAGAAATAACAAATACCGACTTATGTATTGGGATTAAATTCAAGCAAGTCATGCATGAGGGAGTAATTAAATTTTGGAAGCAAACCAAAACTAAAACTTCTCCTAGATATCAAGGGCAAATTTGCTTTTGATCATTTCGTACATGATGTTTTATACTGTATATATTTTGGTGAGACATATTTGATATTTATGGAACACCTACAATTAGATTCAAAGATTTTCATGAAGTTATTCCAATGTAGCCCTTATGACTTTATGAGAATAGATTCATCTTAATTAATAAGGGAAAGAAGTAGCTACGAGTCGTTGTCTCCTACATTTGGATTCGCCTAAAACTAGCAAATGAAACTTACGCCATTATTTAGCGAAGTGTATTTATTTATTTATTTTCTCAAAACCACAAAGATCTCGATTTTAGGCTCAGTATCCCTATATGTTGTGTTCATATATACGGAGTAGTCGGTATACGTTACACAAATTCTTAGATATTCAGTAAATTCAACTCATTTCTGAACCGAAAAAAAGTAAATAGAGCCTTAGTTGATAAATATCATTGTTACGTTTTTATTACTTAATTTAATTAAGGTATTACAATTTCAGTCAAAAGCTCAAGAATAGGTTATATGTTTTATTACGCCTCTTCACATGAGATTCTCTTAGGGTAAAGATGTGGATTCAACACGGGCTCACTATACCCAATGCTTAATAATTTCATTTAGAAAAAAGTGGTGGATGAGATTCTAACGCGTAACATTAGAGTCACGTTGGCACCAATAATATATTAGAGGACCAATTCAACAAAGAACCTAAGCTGATGGTTGAAGTGCAGAAATAGGTTATATACTTTATCATAAAAGGGTTGCTCTAAGGCTCATTTAGAGCTCTACATTATACCCTAAGTTCTAATTAGTATCCGCTTGGTACCCTCTAGGTGTAATCAGTAACCACCTGCATGAGGCCTTTGGTCTTGTTTTCGGTGGGTTTAAGAGGTGATTATCGTCATTTGGCATTTTTGTAATGGTGGCACATTTGAGATGCGATGGTTTTGTGGGAGTTAAGGGGGTGATAATAGTGATTTGATGAGGTGTTACGGTTGTTTTCGTTGTTTATAGGTTGGAGGGGTGATAGTAGTGATTTTGTGATTTAGTTTGGTGATTGTGGCGATATTAATTAGATTTTAGAAGGGTTCTTGTGGTGGTTTGTGTGGTTTTGCATAAAAATTAATGGAAAACCTAACATCTAAATAATAATAGTAGGGGTACTATGTAATTATCAATTGTTACCTGGGGGTACCATATAGATTGCCGAATTCGAACAGTTATAATATAGAACAGTCAACATTTGAGAGACATCATGCAGAAAAACCCTTTATTTTATTTTATATCAGCAATCTAAAACTATTGTGATAAGGTAATCCCATGTCATAATACGTTACGTTGATGTAATACAAGTACAATGTCAACTTGATAAAGAGTGGGATGACAATATGACATGTATTTATTCAGTATAATATGTTCGTTATGTGTTGATGACATGTATGTACCTCAGTATTATATGTTATGCATGCATGGTTTAACTTGGGTAATGAATTGTTAGTGTTTACTTTACATTAGCGAATATATCTATTGTGTATGTGTGCTTGGGGTTATTCTACATTAGGAAACAAGAGGGGACAATAGAAGTGCAGATGTTGGGTTTAATCTGGGATTTTACGCATAACATGGAGAATGTCTATTTAATTTGTCCATGTAGATTTAATCAAATATTTTTATTTGTTGAATAGTAACTTTCATTTGGAATTTATTCGGCAAATATTTTTATTGCTCATCCAAACTACTCTTTAACAGGTAAGTAGAAAAACAACAAGTAATTTAGTTAATTAATTAAGAACATAATTAGGTTTGACAACCCTCAATAGTAAGATGAAGGGTCTTATTGAACAACTTCCTTTAGCGATGTCAATGAGGGCATCAGCATGATTTAATTTGGTAGGTGGTGTGGTAGTAGAGATGGGTAAAAATCGTATATGCCATGGATGAGTAGAATTTTGGATAGACACCATTCTCGTTATGTTATTCATCTTTTGGAAGTAGGAGTACGTTTTGTGGTAGATTTGGGGCAGGAAAAGATGGGAACCATTGAGAATGGATGCAATAGGTTTTATCACCAGAATATAAGGAACGTCTATTTCCTTACCATAAATTTGCGTACAAGCAAATGCATATTTTTATTACCATCTATCATTTATTATTTGCTATCAAACGAATCGTCAATTGTAGTCAAAAAAAGTTGATAAGTAGGCTACGAAAATCTCCGCACGGAAAAAAACCTTAGCTTATTAGTTGTTTGATAGGGTGGGATATATAACATAAACTTCCATAAACAAAGCTACTTTGCATGGTTTATGCGGTTAGACTGTCTCGTTTTTATGAAAGGGATGTAGCTAGTGCTTAATAATTAATGATCAAACATTATTCATATTGAAGTTAGAATGCCTTATAGTACACTGCATTTGTTCACCTCATTGTTGGCTAGAGATCTAAGTTGTTATTACCCACTAATTGTGGTATAGCTTGGGACACAATTTCAAAACATGTACACCATTAAGGACAACATAAAAAAAAAAAAATAAAATAAAAAAAGCACAACACTTGCACCATTAAGGACACCATAGAAAAACCAACACAACACTCCTCCCATGTAGTGGATGATTCTTCCCAATTCAACCTCTCCTTTTTCAACTCAATTCCCTTGATTAACATTACTACAAGAAGTACTATATTTTAATAACAAAGAAAAAAAAAAAAAATTCAAGAGAAAAATGTTAAAAAGAAATACCTTTTCAAATATTATATATCATTCTAAAAAAAAAGGTTAGTCACTTTCAGTTTAAGAAATGAAAGCAAGCACACCAATTCAAAGGAATAGAATAGTGGGATGGAGCAAGTACGTACGTACTGGTAGTAGTAGTATATATAATGACAACAAAGTAGAGCAATGGGCAGGTTGTAGTGCATTGTGTCTCTATTTGCCACTTCTATTTCCTTTTATCCCTTACACTCTTCCTCTCTAGCTAGTCTCTACCATATACATAATACATATACGTAACCCTTCACTCGATCTCTTTGTTACTCGATCTTATATCCTATCCTATCCTATATATATATATCTCTATTTGCGACTAACTTATCATTCATCACATTCGATTTACTCCAAACTAGCTATTCTAGCTAGCAAGCTAGCGCGAGCTATCAGAGTATATGCAAACTAGACGATAGTAGTGCAGGCAGGAAGGAAATCAGCTTGATTATTGCTTGTACCTAGCTAGCTAGCTAGCTTCAATTTGTTCATTTCAACGTACAAAAGTTTTTTCCATAATCTTTGCTAAGGTGGAATTAAGCAAGAAAAAAAAACAATCAATATATACATAAATATTATTACAATTGTATGTTGGTTGTTATCATCATTGTAAGAAATTAACAATTAACAATAACTACATACAACACATAGAAGAATTAGGTTGTTGTTATCAGCATCAGCATCAGCATCAGAATAAGCAAGGAGGCAACTTATAGGGTCGCTTTCTTTATTACTAGTCATCTAATTTTGGTGGTTTCTGTTTTTTAAACAAACACATAAACCACCCTGGAACCCATCATCACTACTTGTTCTATTCATAATCATCAACCTATGGCTCACTACAAACTTAACTCCTCTCAAGCTCCTCTTCTTCCCAACTACTCACCCCCGTCTTCGTCGTCGTCGTCCTCTTCTTCCCGCATCAACATCACTGAGGTTTGTCATTTCTACCAATTACTTTTATATAAAAATATGTAACTAAATACTATACAACATAATATTACTTTTTAAATTAAAAACAAAAAAAAAAAAAAAAGTGATCTTATTGTAATGTATATTGAATTGTTGATTAATGAGCAGGTGGTAAAGGAGGTGAGACAGCTTTACAACATAGCTTTGCCATTGATAATAAGCAGTTTGCTCACTTATGGTAAGTCAGCTATTTCAATGGGCTTCATGGGCCATTTAGGCAAAGAGGCCTTAGCTGGTGGGTCCCTTGCTATCGGTTTTGCCAACATCACCGGCTATTCGGTGCTTTCTGGGCTAGCCATGGGTATGGACGCCATATCTTCCCAAGCTTGTGGGGCCAAACAATGGGCCTTAATGGGCCAAACCCTTCAACGCACCATCATCATCTTACTCCTTTGCTGTCTCCCAATATCCTTCCTTTGGCTGAACCTACAGCCCATTTTCTTGTTCTTGGGCCAAGACCCATCCATCTGCTCCGTGGCGGCAACTTATCTGACTTACTGCCTTCCTGACCTCTTCTTCATGGCGTTGATCAACCCACTCAAAATCTATCTCCGCTCCCAAAACGTAACCAAACCACTAGTGGTCAGTGCAGGGGTAGCCTTGTCATTTCACTTCCCAGTCAACTACATCATGGTGACATACCTTGACCTTGGCATTGGCGGTGTGGCAATGGCAACAGCGATCATGGACCTAAACATCCTCATTGTAATGCTGGTGTACCTGGTTATAACGGGGACCCACAAGAAGACGTGGCAAGGGTGGTCATTTGAGTGCTTCCATCATTGGTCAACCATATTACAACTAGCCATCCCAAATTGCATATCAGTATGCTTAGAATGGTGGTGGTACGAACTCATGATAGTTATGTCAGGCCTACTACCCAATGCAGCTGACGCTGTGGCGACAATGGGGCTATTAATCCAAGCTACATCACTAATTTATATCTTCCCATCATCGCTAAGCCTCGCCGTTTCCACTAGAGTTGGGAATGAGCTAGGTGCAGGTCAACCCAACAAGGCTAGGACTTCATCAAACACATCCTTGTGTTGTTCTCTCTTAACTAGTGTCCTTGCTTTGGCGTTTTCTTTTACTTTTCGAAACTTATGGGGGAAGGCATTTACGTCTGATGAGGCTGTTATTGCGTTGACCGCCGCTGCAATGCCTATACTTGGGTTGTGTGAGCTTGGTAACTGCCCACAAACCACCATGTGTGGTGTGCTAAGGGGAAGTGCAAGGCCTAAGCTTGGGGCTAATATTAATTTGGGGTCATTTTATGGGGTTGGACTTCCTGTTGCTATTATTATGGGATTTTACTATGATATGGGCCTTTTGGGCTTGTGGATGGGCCTGCTTGCTGCCCAAGGGGCATGCTCTTTTCTTATGGCCATCATGTTGATTAGAACTAATTGGGCTGATGAAGCCCAACGGGCTAAAGAACTTACTGGTACTGGTGGTGCGGCTAATGATGAAAACAATGACAATGATAGCAAAATAGAAGATGATATTCAAGGACAATTATCATATGAAGAAAGTGATGAAGCACCATTAATTGTAAATAATAATGAAACTACCCTATAAAAAAAAATTTTGCTACATTTTTTTTTTTTAATCTCATTTTGGTGGGTGTAGTCGTAGGGGTAAATATTGTAGTAGAAATTAATTACCAGAGAAAAGCATTATGTGAGCTGGATAATTTTGGCCATATGTCTAAATTCGGCATTTTAATCTTTGATAATCATTTTGAGGGTTTTTTGTTGTATTAATTTTTTTTTTTTTTTGTTTAATTTAAATTGGGGGAAACAGAAAAGATGTATGTGTAAATACAATGAAAGATACCTTATTGCTATATTTTGTTGTCGAATTTTTATATGTTGATTCAAAATCCTTGGTCCTAAGTAGCAAGGCAAGGAGGATACACTCAAAAAGAGAGCATATAATGGTTCAATACTAATGTCGTTGTAATTTCCATAATCTCACCAACTTTTTATCATCACATATCAGCTTCTATATATAAGCTAGTGTTGCTAGTCATAAATGAGGTGATGGATATATTTCACCCAACCCTTACAAGATTTATTGGAAAAAATTAAAAATCAGGTGTACCACGTTTAGAAGAGATCGGTTCCAATCTTAATATTCTAAACATATGTCTTTAGGTTACTTTCCTTATCTTCTAATATCGAAGATATATATATATATATGGTTTATGTTACATTGTTACAAAGACGTAACATTTACATGTAATTTTAAAGGTAACTCTTCGATTTCTGTTACACATAATCACATTTTCAATCATAAATCTCCAATGATATGTATTAAGATACTCCTCCCATAAAAAAGGTATTGATAAGTTCTCGATCACTCTATATTTACCTTACTCAAGTTTTCCGGTGGCATGATTTCATCAAGAAACCATGCACACCACTCTCCTCACAAAATAAGGCAACTCTTTCATTTCCAATCTATAAATGTGATTTTATAATACCACTATCTAGCTAGATATTTAAAGATAAGTTATCATCAATTTCTCTAGTAGAGTACGTAAATCAATCACTTGCATGGTCCAAGAACATTATATATTTATCACCGTTGACTTATTTACGTTTTTAATCTTCTAATAATGGGATGAAAATAAATAAAATTTATAATTGTTGCCGGCCTAAGCTCCATAAAATTAAGTACGGGAGTACTTAAGTATTCTAGAGGAGTAAGTATTCACGAATATCCTTTTAGCTGGCCATCTGACACTCAAATTAGTTAGCGAAACTGAAATTAATCTTATACTTTCACATTATTATGTTACCAAAATATTCAAATTAGAACTGACCCCTTCTTCGTCGATTGAGGTGCTACAATTTGACAATTGGACTTGTGGAAACCACTACTCACGTGATATGCCGATCATTTTCAAAGACTTGTTAAGTCGAAATGTGAGGTTGTCCCTATTTCATGTGTGTATATATATATATATATGATGGTTTGATTCAACGACGCTAATCACTTTTTTATGTGCGTTATTTTGCCAAATCTTATACCGTAAAATACATGCCACAAGGTATGTTAATGCAAGGTAGTATATATACAAAGTTATTCGAATGATTAACTTAGTTTTAACTACTCAAAAATTAAGCTAATACATATGAAATTTTTTCGTTTAACCATAAATTTGTTTGTCAAATACTCGATAGAAGTATGAGTTGTTATGGTGGAATATACCAATACTTAAACCCTTTTAACACTTGCATAATTTGAATTCTTGATCAATAACCAATGCTACAAAAAAAAAAAAAA
>PYUH01000164.1:1488193-1564241 GCA_016808085.1 Suaeda aralocaspica
TTTAATTTAAATTGGGGGAAACAGAAAAGATGTATGTGTAAATACAATGAAAGATACCTTATTGCTATATTTTGTTGTCGAATTTTTATATGTTGATTCAAAATCCTTGGTCCTAAGTAGCAAGGCAAGGAGGATACACTCAAAAAGAGAGCATATAATGGTTCAATACTAATGTCGTTGTAATTTCCATAATCTCACCAACTTTTTATCATCACATATCAGCTTCTATATATAAGCTAGTGTTGCTAGTCATAAATGAGGTGATGGATATATTTCACCCAACCCTTACAAGATTTATTGGAAAAAATTAAAAATCAGGTGTACCACGTTTAGAAGAGATCGGTTCCAATCTTAATATTCTAAACATATGTCTTTAGGTTACTTTCCTTATCTTCTAATATCGAAGATATATATATATATATGGTTTATGTTACATTGTTACAAAGACGTAACATTTACATGTAATTTTAAAGGTAACTCTTCGATTTCTGTTACACATAATCACATTTTCAATCATAAATCTCCAATGATATGTATTAAGATACTCCTCCCATAAAAAAGGTATTGATAAGTTCTCGATCACTCTATATTTACCTTACTCAAGTTTTCCGGTGGCATGATTTCATCAAGAAACCATGCACACCACTCTCCTCACAAAATAAGGCAACTCTTTCATTTCCAATCTATAAATGTGATTTTATAATACCACTATCTAGCTAGATATTTAAAGATAAGTTATCATCAATTTCTCTAGTAGAGTACGTAAATCAATCACTTGCATGGTCCAAGAACATTATATATTTATCACCGTTGACTTATTTACGTTTTTAATCTTCTAATAATGGGATGAAAATAAATAAAATTTATAATTGTTGCCGGCCTAAGCTCCATAAAATTAAGTACGGGAGTACTTAAGTATTCTAGAGGAGTAAGTATTCACGAATATCCTTTTAGCTGGCCATCTGACACTCAAATTAGTTAGCGAAACTGAAATTAATCTTATACTTTCACATTATTATGTTACCAAAATATTCAAATTAGAACTGACCCCTTCTTCGTCGATTGAGGTGCTACAATTTGACAATTGGACTTGTGGAAACCACTACTCACGTGATATGCCGATCATTTTCAAAGACTTGTTAAGTCGAAATGTGAGGTTGTCCCTATTTCATGTGTGTATATATATATATATATGATGGTTTGATTCAACGACGCTAATCACTTTTTTATGTGCGTTATTTTGCCAAATCTTATACCGTAAAATACATGCCACAAGGTATGTTAATGCAAGGTAGTATATATACAAAGTTATTCGAATGATTAACTTAGTTTTAACTACTCAAAAATTAAGCTAATACATATGAAATTTTTTCGTTTAACCATAAATTTGTTTGTCAAATACTCGATAGAAGTATGAGTTGTTATGGTGGAATATACCAATACTTAAACCCTTTTAACACTTGCATAATTTGAATTCTTGATCAATAACCAATGCTACAAAAAAAAAAAAAAATTTAAATTTGTTAATTTATTTTTCTGAGAACAACAGTACAAGTTGATAAGTATATTTAACAATTCATCATTAATTGTAGGTACGTACTAGATTATGGTAAGCATACCATAACATTAAATATAGCATTTTTGGGTTGAATATTGCAACTTACACAGAGTAGCCCAACACCAGCATTTCAACATGCCTCAGATGGACTAATAAAGCCCAACTCTGGCCCACAAATATTGTAGTACAAAATATCTTTGAAAGGCAGAAACCATTTGCGCTTCCCAGTTTTTTTTAAAGTTATAGGTCGCAGTTCTCCAATAACGTACGTTAACTGAGTTTTCGTATTATGAAGCATCTCTGACCTTACCTATGCCAATGTGCTCAGCCTCTCTAGATTCGAACTAATCCGTAGTTATGTGGTGGCAAATACATTATACAGAATATAACATAAAAGCACACAACTCAAATTCCGCGTAATCTTTGATCTTTTATGGTACTACCCTACTAATCTTGGTGCATTCTTGTGGCGGCAAATACAGGATGTAGAATATAATGTACCCTTTAAGTCGTGAAATTGGATTCACTAAAGTATTTAAGAATTTTGAATATATACATTCGTGAAGGGATGATGCCTAAGTATAGGGTGATTATTCTCATTATAGCTTAAAAAAGTTGTATGCAATTTGAGATTGAAATATAAGCTAACTAAATTCTCCATCAAAAGGCTAGCTTTTTGCTGGCATCTTTCACTCATAGTGCTCCAACACGCAATGCACAAGTGCACAATGATCAATCCAATTAACTTCCTATAAATAGACGAGAACAAGGCTCATATGAACATCATAGTCACATAACGTACACAAGTTCGAAGGTTATATATACATACAGCTATATCAAGGTTAAAGTTGCTAAGGAAAAAACAATGTCAAAATTGAATTTTCTCAACAATTATGGCATTAACCTCTCAAGAAAATCTTCTCTCATTAACACTAACACCCAAAGAACAAATACCAACAGTTTTTCGATTAGACAATACTCAAACACCAAGAAGTCGAAAACCTACCAACCAAACATGCAAGAAATGAGGCATGTATTTGACATGTATGATAGAAATAAGGATGGGAAGATCTCTAAGGAGGAATACAAGGCCATGGTGAGGGGCATCAACAACAAGGGCATTTCAGCAAATTCAGAAGTGGAGGCCGTGAAGGCGTTCCAAGTAGCTGATAAAGATGGAGATGGGTTCATCGACTTCAAAGAGTTTATGGAGTTGCACAATAATAAGGTCAAGTCTAAAGATATTGAAAGCGCATTTAGGGTGTTTGATTGTGATGGCGATGGTAAAATTAGTGATAGGGAGTTGATGGAAGTGCTAAAGAGGATGGGCCAAATGTATAGTTTAGAGTCTTGTAAGAAGATGATTAGAGAGGTTGATAGTGATGGAGATGGGTTGATTAATATGGCTGAATTTAACACCATGATGACTAGCACCATGAAGCTAGTATAGGTGTAATCTAGATTAGATTTATTTGCATATCTCATTTCTCTCGTTTTATTATCGTGTAATCTAGGTTAATTTTAATTCGTTCGGATATCATATGACATATTCTAATAATCCGTCAGGTTGTAACATATTGAATATATGTATGGAAAAAAATAAGCTTGTATTTATTCACTAGCTCGATCTTCTAGTAATAGCTTGGCAATTATGACCAATAGACCACTATTAATAAATTGTGACATGATTAAGTAATTGACCACTGAAAATGCTCTAAAAAATAGTCTGCACGTCGTGAACTTGAAGTGTGGTCTTCTATAATTTAGAGTATAAAGAGGCAATTTTTCATGCATGATATGCTTATTTAGCCAAACTTAAGGAGCAAAAATGACATTGAACAAAAATGAAGCAAATATCCTTAAAGTACTCCTAAAGATCGATTGACAAACTGCCTCCAAAGTACAAGAAATAATTTTGATTAAAGTTCAAAAGAAAACAATTGGAAATAAAAGGAGCAAGTTTTGATTAACCAAATTTGAAGGTATACTAATGCAACGAAAATATGATCATAGTACAAGAAGAATTCTTTGATTAACCAAAAACAAAAAAGCCGAATTATCTTACATATTGGCAAAACCACTGGTCAGAGGTGAGTGCTAAAATCAGCGCATCATAACACCAACAGGAGGAGCTACGGTAATCCCTGCTCTCTGCCTCTCCATGTTAGCTTGCCATCCTATGCCCATGTCGAAACCACGGTTCTTGAGCTCTCGGTATTCTTGGCAAAGTGCACAGGGCTCACAGCAGAAGTGAACCAAACAATCAGCACAAGGTGTCTCTCCCAACCCATATTGCCCTCTCAACCTTGATCGATAAAAGCACGAATACAGGCATGGACAGCCACCAAATCCCAAGAGTAACGCATATATTGTACCATTTACCGCACAACCTACACACATTAGATCCCCAACATATTTTATGACAGGCACAACACTAAATCAGGCCTGTGAAAGATCTTGAAACATACAGTAATAAATACTGCAGTAATTACCTGGTTCGCCTCGATTAACAAGCTCAGCAATTTGGCCAAAGGTGATGCAAGGGCAAAAAGTGGTGACCAGGCAGTTGGCTGGATCATCACAGCAGTGACTCAGTCCGGTTGACCAAGACACCGCCCCACGGCCAACAGCAGTATTATAGTGAGATGCATAAGGCTGCCCTGCTGCAACACTCATGGGTGCAGCTGGATATGGTAGCCCATGCTCCGTTCCTTTCGCACCAGCAGCACTCAAATCATATGATGCATACATTTTCTCTTAAACTTGATTTTACGTCTACGCAAATGATATACTCCTTTTATATAATCTGTAACATTTGATAATGGTAATTCAAATTGAAGGAAACTATATGATAACTTCATAAGTACCTAGAAATACTTGAGCCTTTTTAATATTTTATGCTATTTGCAAGGTTGTTTGTGCCTGTAAACGTGGGCACTTAACTTGAGGCTTTGAAACTTGTGTTTTGTAATCGTAAGTGTTGATATTCCAAATCTTAACGATTAAGTTCAAATGAAAATCACACGCACCTTGAGTATGTTGGTGTTGGTGCTGCTGCTGCGTGCAATCTTTCTGTTCACATCTTAGGTTGGACCATATTCAGATACATCTTAATAAAATTTGAGTTTTAAATTCAAGATACGTAGTAATTAGCTTACTTATAATTATTGTAATACTCCGTATAATAGAGCAAATAGGGACAGTGACATATTGTACAATGTACATGTATAAATCATAAAATACTAATTCATACTATAATAATTTTTTTTTAACCAGATGTACTGTGTAAAGTTTTTGTTTACCAGGTGTATTGTGTAAAGTTTTTGGCTATTGGACCACAAAACTTCCGAAAGCAGTAAATGAAATCATTTTGGTTTCCAAAAAGTTGTCTCGGATTTTGTATCGTTTCTTTTACTCACCACAGGATTCCCCACAATTGATTTACACAATTATACCTCAAAAAATTTGTTATCAACTCTTTTTAAAGATATTTTGAAAGAAGGACGCACTAGTCTTTTTTACTCTCCGAGCAGCTTCTTAAAGCCTTTCAAACCACAACCAAAGGGCCTTCTTTTTTGAACATAGGGCCACCGTGTGAAATTATTGACTTTCTAGTTATCAAAAACCTCTGAAAACTTTGAATAATATACTTCATTTTCGACTTTTGGAGGGCTTTCCCACACTCTATTATTTTTTTCCCTTTTTTATTTATTTATTTTTTACCACGTGTATTAGGTGGCCACATGATTCCCTACAAGCGATTTACACCTCAAAACTTGTTATCAGGTCTCTTTTATAAATATTTAATATTTTGGAACGAACAAATTAGGTGTCTTTTATAGATATTTTGGAACATGGACACCCTAGTCTTTTTATCTCTTCCAAGAGCTATTCAATTCTTCTAGCCATTAGAACCCTAACAACCTATCCATGGGCTTTACATTAATCATAGGGGCACCGTGTAATATTTTTTAGCTACTTTTCCTCCGGGACCCCGAAACCTCCAAAATATAAATCCAATCTAGACAATTTGGGAAGAAAAGGTGATGAGAGGGATGTGTTACAAGTTTTTGCAAACTCTCGGAAAAAGTTAATTTTCCTTTTTTCCAAAATAACCATAAGAGCGATGATAAAAGTTTTAACACCTTAAATTATGGAGTAAATTAAGTTAATGAGTATGCCCGAGCAACGATCGGTGTAGTTGTGACAAAAATTGTACACCATCAATAATTCAACGATTGTGGCTGGCAAAAGTGGTGACGGCCACGGCCTGAGATGAGGTTGCCATAGGACAAATTAGGAAGAGCTGATCAACTATCAGGCTACCGGGCATTTTTTTCTTATAAAGAGGTCCATTTCAGGTGAGAACTGCAGGATGAGCATCAGAAAAGAGTTGTCGAGCATAGCTTGCTTGGGGTATAGGCCTCTTTTTAATCATGAATATGTTGAAGTAAATGGGACAGCAAAGTAGGCCCCTATGATATAAACAAAAGGCCTTTATAAAAGCATCATGGCTATTTGAATTTGTATAGCACGATCGTCGCATCTTTTCTGGACTTTTGGGCCCACATAATAAGCAACAAACTCATGGTTCCTACAATCCACTTAATTGCAAAGTTTAAATGATGAATTATTGAAACTCATTTTTTTTTATTTTTTTGCTACTCATTGAGTTTAAAACCTGAAAGCAAGAATTAATAAAGTGACTAACTATAGCTAGCAACACGCAAACAAGGGACTAAATAACCACCCTTCGTGGCAGGGCCACAGGCCACTCCTTGAATACCTCTTCAACTCTTTAATAATACAAGCAAGATCATGAGGAATTGATTCCATGTCTTCAACCAAAAGATCTTGAAAGACATCTTGATTGGCAAGCCAATCCGTAGCTCTATTGGCTTCTCTATAGACTATAGCACTGATTAATAGTGACGATCCATCTCTCTCTAGCAATTAGTCTTCGCATTGGGCCACTAGTCGCATATTGACATTACCGTGAACTTCACTGACGTTGATGATTTGAATGCAAGTTTTGTTGTCTATCCTAACATCCAATCTCCAGCCCAAGCAAGTTCTAACCCATGCCATAGAACCCAAAATTCCGCTTGCAGTGCATACACCAAAGCTCTTACCAAATGCCCCAATGCATCTTCCCATGTGATCTCAGAGCAACGCCAGCCAACCAGACAGCCAACCTTTGCACCAAATGTTAAAGTTGATTTCTAAACCTTTGCACCTTATGGCTTCATGAGTTCAAGAGTTGTGTTTTGTTGTATAATTAAGCCATTGCACTCTCGTGTCCAAATGACTATCATAAACAGCATTAAGACAACTTCGATCTCCCACCTAGAATGGTCAAAGATGCCAAAAAATCATGAATTCTAACCTTTATTTTTTCCCTTCGGAGAGTTTTTTCGAGGCTTGTGTATTTTATACTCCATCTTCCACCCGTGGGCTAGTGGTGTACATCGAGGTGCCTCACACTTTATTTTACACAATAAGAGCATGTTTTCAATAGCTTACATCCACTACTTTCTTACATGTACACATCATCGGCTTACAACCTAACTTGCCCTTTCGGCAACCTATGTTGTGTCAACTATTTGTTCCAAAACACCATCTTGACCTAACAACTATCATACAAAATACTTAACCATCCCTTCCAAAATTTCTTGATAATATAATTTCAATCAAAATAGCAAACTTCATATCTAATTTCAAGTAGGGTGAACACTTAGAATGAAACTCTACATGGTAACGTAAGGGCATATTATTAAAGAATAAACAAGTGAAGTGTCTAGTAATCCGCTGGACTAGTAAAATACAAGTTCCAAGCTTTCAAGATATAGACATGCTCAACAGAACGGAAGGGGGTGCCAATAACCCACATTTTCATAAATTTTGATTGGTGGGTGTCAAATGTGTCATGCATTTCAAAAAAATGCTTCCCTGTCCTTATATTTTTAACCTTTCTCATTTCAGATTTGACATTGATTAACGAGATGTACTACGCAAAACTAATGTATTTTGAAAACTTAACCTCCAAATTAGGCTTATTTTAATAGCAATATTACATTAATATGCTAATGCAAATGTTAATATCATCTCCAGTGATAATATACAACACTATAAACATTAATATGTTCATGCAACACTAATTCAATTTTATATGAAGGCCTAATAGAACTAATATATGAAAACCTTCTGACTAATGATATATTTGTTTTCAATGCAATTCAGTCGGTCAATAGATTATTTAGATCAACAAATAAATCACTATTTCATTTATCTTAAATTTTATCACCACATTCAATTCAATTAAAAATCACAATATTATTCAAATACCTTCCTTTTTATATACATATACAACTTTTATAATACAACAAATATATTATTTATTTTATAAAAAATTAGCTAAATTTTTTGATTGAATTATAGAAGTATACATTCGACTTAGGGCTTGTTTACTTCAACTGAAAACAGCTAAACTAAGCTGAAAGTTTTTTATGTTTACTTCATCTTAAAATCAGTTCAGCTCAATTCTTTTTTTATTTTCCTAGTTAATTTGTTCCTGATATTATTTGTTTATAACATTATTGATGTGTATTAGGGCTTGTTTATTTCAACAGAAAACAACTAAACAGAGCTAATTGCAGCTGAGCTGAAATGAACCGGAAGTTTTTTATGAAGGATTAATGAGTAGCAAAATATAGGAAGAGCTGAACTGGATGGAACGGAATTGAACTGAATTTAAGCTAAAGTAAACAGGCCCTTAGTTGTGTTTGTGTTATTTTGTACTTGTCTTTATTTTGTTCATAATATTATTAGAGTGTCTATAATATATATTATTTTATAATTTTCAAATAAAAAATAATTATAAAACTCCCATTCAGCAAATGAAACAAAAATATAAGTGAAATATCATTTATAAAAAAAATTATTATACCACATAAATAGATTACTTCACAAAAATATAAAGATGTATTACTGATTTTTAATTCATAAAATAATAAATTACCAATAGCAAATTTTTTTTTGTTTAGTAATTATTAGTGAATTAATATCATAATTATTAATATGCCATTACTCCAATGGCAAAAACCATTAATAATCCATAGTTAAAAATCAATAGTTACAGTCAATCCATAAAAATTATAGTTAAGTATTGATAATCAAAAAATAAATACACAATAAAAAATTATTAATCTATAATAAAAACTTTCAGTTCAGTTCAACTCGAATCAATTCAGCTCTAATACAATTCGGTTGTTTTCAGAAGTAAACAGACCCATACTCCATAGCAAATATCACCTTTGTATCATATTAGCTGCAACGATTTGATATTTTTTTTCTCTTTATATTACGTCAAATTGTTATGACTAATATAATACGGATGTAGGACATACCCGGAGTATGGTATTATCCTTTATCGTCCATATTTATAGTGGTCTAGTATAGGAGTAAAAGAAGCAAGTCTAAGCTACAGAAAACACCAAAAATTGCTTCCATATAGGGGACCAAAAAGAAAGACAGCAGCCTTAAGCCAAGCTTTTTTTATTAAAAAAAAAAAATTTCAGTTTCTAATGCATTTGACTAGTCATCCCTCTTAGGCCTTTAGATTTACAATAATCCTACACGTGGCTCTTCCCCATTTGATTATATTCACCAAACTATTATTGTTTAATCATGTGATTACTCATTTACACCTTTTTACCATCCTTTCGGCCGCTCAACTTATATTGCAGAATTATTGTATGACCAAACAACAAAACTCACTAAATTACAAAAAGTGATTAGGATGATAATTAAAACGTCTTATATTTGTTGATTAAAATTATGTAGAAGTAGTACTGTAGTAGTCTATATTATTGATTTATTGGACTAAAGTGAAAAGAAAAGTTGAAAATAGATTATTATTAAATAACTACGGAGTATTTAAAATAATGTGTTTGTTCTTGAGATGTCATGAGAATATACTACCTACGGATTAATTATTTAAATGTGGAAGCACTATAGCATTATCTTTTCTATTAAGATATAAAAAATAAAGTTTGTAAAAATGAATTCCATGCTTTTGCACTCCTCACCACTATCAAGAGGCCATTTGTGGTGATCATCACTCACCACCTCACCAAGATTAGATCTGAAATTGCAAGGCAAGCTAATAGAATATGCATCCTATTCAATGCCCAACACCAAACAAATATTTTCAACTCATTTGTAAGCTTAAACTATGCATCTTATTCTATAATAAGCTATCTATCGCATTTAATTTCACTAGACAAATGCAAGTGATGCTCAATTTGACAATTTCCATAGGATAAGCACTTGGACCCTATCTCAATCTACTTTGATAAGTTTCAATAAAAAACAAGTTCAGTTTAGTTAATATTAATATGGAGTAAATGGTAATATAAATCCATTACAAAACATATAAGTTAAATACTTAAAATTGTAACGATTTCTTTGGTATAATATAAAATAATAAAAATTATATTTTTGGAAAATATACATCAAAACGAATCAAACAAGATTCCATATGACTATGTTTTTCGTTATGTATTAAATAACAAAGTGAACCAAAGTTATAATATAAATATTGTCAAACACCCTAATGTAGCAATTAAAAAAAACCAAGAAAGTACTACTCTTGTTAACATAATAGATTATACATCACATGTACCCTTAAATATATAATACCCTTGTAACTCTACATATATACATATGATTAAAGGGATTCAATTAGATTTGAATTTTACAACCTATCAAAGACCTTACTCAAGATAATCGTGTAAAAAAGTTCTTACATTTTGAATGAAGTATAAGGTGCAATCATCAACTACCTTAAAATTTTAATGCTCCCATTTTATTTTATTTTTCCTACTCAAGTAGGCTATGTTCAATTAACACCTGATGTGGTTTGATTTGATTACTTTACTCAAACCTTAAACCTTAATTTTACATTACTTGACCAAGAAAAATATTACTATGTAAATTATACACCATATTTATATTGATAAGTACTTTCAATATATGTACAAATAGCATTTATTATTTATAATAATATAAATAAAAAATTAGCCATCATTAAATCAGAGTAATAATGAAATAACATAATTTGAATTATTCTAATCTAGTTTGATCTGATTTTTCCTTACTTTATCTGACATGATCCAAATTTTTTACCAATAAACATTATAGTGCTAAAAAAAACTAAACTAAACTAAACTAAATACAACATAATCTTACCAAAGAAACACAAAAATAGGTGAAAAGAATGTAGCCAAAAAAAACGGATGAAGAATACGGCAGAGTACCCGACCCGAAAAAATAAACAGTAGTAAATAAATAAAAATCACGTGGTGAGTTTGAAGGGTCAGTATCGCCAGCTCAATACCTGATTACTTACTCAAGTCAAACCCTGGTCAACTCTGCCACTAATGCAATGCCAACCTCCCAACTCTGTTTTTTGCCAGCATCCTCTCCTTTTCTTCTACTTACGGACTAATTTTGTTTCTCAAAAAAAACAGCTAATACATTAAAACCCTTTCTCTTTTAATACAACAATCCAATTTACAGTCTTTAATGCTCACAAATCTTTAAGTAGACTCCTGTTGCTTTCCTTAACCCAGGCATTCAATTTCAACATCATACTACTACTACTACTTCTGCTCCTCTGCTCTTTCTGTATCACTTACCTATGACAGCTATGTTTCAACCCCTTCAACACCACATTACCACCGTCCACCCCACCTTTCCCTCCCCCAAATAGTAAACGAGTATCGAAATTATTAACAGCCCAGCTTAACCACACTAGATTCCCATAATCGATATCGGCATTCTTTAAGCTAGTGCACCAAGGGTCCAAATCAACTAATAATCTAAACTTCCATACATGTCATTAATTTTTCCAAGTCACTATAACAATAATTTGGATTGAACTTAGAAGGCATAATGGTCCAATCATGAAAATTAACTTAGTGTATGGGTGAGGTATCACATTTATACCTCAGTACTTGTATAAACCATAAGCAGGACCCTACAGCAGTAGTACTAGTACCCATGTACCTGCTAGTGTGGATGCAAATATCAAATGTACTAATGTCTCATGCATACTGGCTTTCTATGCATTATGCCATGTTCCTTTTCCTGCCTCCTCTGTTAATCTATGATACCCAATGAGGCTCACTTAGGAATTTTGGTATGTCGTTGTTGTGGACCACTCCTACAATTGTTTCGATTTCGGTCTGTTGTGGACCAACTACAACCACATCTAATTTATCGTATTTAAAACACCGTTACATACTTGCATAGTTTATCACAATACACACCTAATACTCAAAAACTATAGAGCAACTTGAACCACAAAGTTGACAATGTCATGGTCCTAGTTGCTCTGTCACAACGGTTGTCTTAAAATTGTACTAAGTGGAATTAGCTGTTTTCAGGGCTTAAGCTTGTCGATAACTTAAATATATACTCGTATAGTCGTATATGGACGGACAAAGTACTGTTAAAAAGCTACTGATTTCCTCCAATAAGACAAGTATAATACAGTATTATGCTTCACACAGAGACAAATGAAAATTTCCCTCATGTTAGAATAAGTATCGGAGCAGCAAAGTTAGAACTATTAGGAGTAAAACAACAACAAAAGCAAATTTAAAATCAAAAACCAAATAGATAAATAAATACAGAGACAGTAAAAATCCAGCCAAAGCAAGATACCCAAATCCAATGATGAGAATGGCATCAAATTGTTAGCTCCTATAGGGTAAACATCTGGACAATAAGAGCATCTAACCATAATACTTGCAAAACCCAGTCAATCAATGCAAAATCTTCATTTCTTGCCAAAAGAAATCACATCACATCACATCATGGTATGACACATATAGCTGATAGCTTACAAATTACAAACAATACCAACAACATTCCTGCGTAATTTGAAAATATTTTATTATCATTACACGGTTTTTGTAAGTTATAAAGTTTTCAACAATGTACTACGTCACTTGTACTTTTGAAAATTGAAAATGGTGTCCCTGATCTTAAAATCCCGATAACTAGATACTAAACCAAAGACAAGTACTCCATAGTTAAGGTTAATAAATCAAGTACTCCTTTGGTGAGGTTTAGCATAGTTTCCTTCAAAATGTAATTATTATATGCATAACGAATATGCATATAGTCATAATGTTGATGAGAATCGATTCTAGAACTTGATATACCTTTAAAAATTTCAACAAATTAAGCTAGTTGTCATCTACTCCTCCAAAATACATAAATACATATCATCCATAAATCTTACTTCAACCATAATCCGAACAAAATTATTAAGACCCTAAAGCAATTGTCATTTGTTGTGAAACCTCAAACAACCAAAATAGTATTGCACAAAAACCAATACTTGGTTAAGAAACGAGAAATCATATAGGTTAGGTTGGGCACATTAGAGAGAAAGATTAACAAATTAGAAGACGGAAAAAAGATTTTAGGTAAACAAAAAAAGGAAATTATAGCTTAGATAATGGGATAGAAAATAGAACACAAAAAACAACCTTTTTTTTTAAATAGAAAAAATATATTAAAAAAACCTCAAAAAACCCATTATAGTGAATGAAAAAAATGGGAAAAGAAAGCATTCAAAGCTTCCTAGACTGTCCAGCCTTAATAAAGGCAGTGATAAAAAAATACAGAAATCTAAGGAAAGAGAGAGGTGGGGTGGTAAAGAAAAACAAACAGAAGGCAATAGAATAGATCGGGTCCATCAATATTAATTAAGAGGGAGAAGAGAGACAAGCAAAGCTAGGGGAAAGAAGTCCTTTTTGTTTGGTAATGCTCTCTTCAGAGCCTTTTACTCTCTTAGTTTCTGTGCACCATTCTCTCACTCTCTCATGGCATGTTTAGAAATGTACAACAACACATCTCAAACTCCTTCTCCTCCTCCTCCTCCCATGAGCCCTAGAATTTCTTTCTCAAATGACTTTGTTGAATCCCACAATTCACAGCATTTTCTTACTAATTCTTCAAGGTCAGAAATTATTGCACCAGCTTCTACAGATTTTGAATTCTCTGTTTCTAACTATAACAAACTTACTACTGCTAATACTGCTACTGCTGATGAGCTCTTCTTCAAAGGCAGGCTTTTGCCCTTCAAAGATAATGGACATGGCAATACTCAGATGCAGAGGACTTTGAGAGATGAACTCCTAGTTGATGATGATCCTCCTCATCCTCATTTTGGGTTCTCCCTTAAACCTCCTAAGGCTTCTTCCTCTTCATCTTCTTCTAACAGGTGGAAAGGCTTTTTGGGTCTTAGAAAGTCCCACATTGGCTCCAAAAAGCCTGAGAAAATTGATGTTCCTTTTGATTCTGGTAAAAGGCTTTCTTTTGCACTTGAGGATCCAAATCTTACCAAAACTCCACAGGTTATCTTTTTTACTTTATAATCATACCTTAAATTATGTCTTACTTTATGGCATCTTTAGATTCACATTATACACTTTTGATCCAATACTAAATTCTCAAACTTCAATGAAAATTTTCAGGATATGGTGAGCAGTGAAGGTCCAAGTAGCAGTGATATGGAGATGGGAATATAATTTACAGAGATCAGTTGGGTGTTCATAGAGGGAAGGTGCAACTTTGACTGTTTTGGTCTTTTTTTTTTTAATTTCATTTTATTATTTTTATCTATTTACCTTCAATTTTTCATAGGAGGTTATGATGGAATCTAGAGAATGCTAATATGTGGGTTAGTGGGTTGTTATCAACTCCAATTCTTCACCTTTTTTTGGGGGGACTTTCTAGTGTTTTCTGCTCTGGAAACTTGTCCTTTTAGGTGTTTTGATGTACAAATGGGGAAAAAAAAATTGGTTTCCATGTCTCTCTCTCTCTCTCTCTCTCTCTCTTTCTTCTATCTTATCTTATTGGTTCAGATTATTAGATCTGTTCTGCTTCTAGTTGGGTTTTGTTAATGTACCTTCATTCCAATCTAATGTACTCGAGTCTGTATTCAGTTAGCTACTGTAGTGTTTACAACATCACATAACCCCCTTCCCCTCTTTGGTCGAATAAACAAACCTCTTGCAGATCAAACTTCAGCATCATCATTATATTCCAAATTAATCATATGGCTCCGGTACGGAGTAATTCTTTTGTGTGTGTGTGTGCAAGAATCCCTGAACTTGCTAGTATGAGCAAAAGCCTCAATTGAGGTATGGAATAAGGGAAAGGAAAAAATTATGTATGGAAGTTACGGGGTAATTGATGGAACCTGGATGATTGCTTATTTAGTCAACTAACAATTAAAACTTCAAGAGTGCCTTTGCTTGAGTTTTACTAAACTCAGCTTTTTAGGATTTTTAGACAACTACGACACTGTTGGTATTTGGTAGCTAAACTAATTAGTAATCACTAGTCAGACAAATAAATTAGGACTGAAATAATGCAAATGCAATTTTATAAAGAAAATGGTACAAAATGTAATTGGTGCACGGGGGTTTATAAGGTAAGGATAGATGCAAACAAGGTTGCATCAGATCTGTATCAAATTATTGGGTAAGTTAAGATTAACTCATGATTAATACTTAGTAATAGATTTTTTATAAGCCAAAACGGCGAAAAGGATAGGAATTAAAGTGGGAATATATATCGACCCCATCATATAAATGGTACTGCAGATGAAAATTGACAATTGATAGAAAAATAAATGAAGTGATTTTTTTGTGGCATTATTCGGTTTTTGTAAACAAGAGTTCAACAGCAAAATCTCAGCTTGGACAAAGGAAAAGATTTACATGCATGGCCAGGTGATAGGTGATGGCCTGATGGGGATTCAAAGCTTAACTAAAAAATGCCCCTAAAAACCAACATCAAGTCAAGCAAATGTAACCATCAAATCAGAAAATTATCCAAGCAAAAGAGTATGCTACCAGCATTGCTAAATTAACAAAAGGCCCCCAACCACATCAAAATACAGCCAAAAGAATGGACCCCAATCTTATTTTTTTCAACCCTCTTATTGAATAATGATATTGCATTAAAAACATCAATGGAGTAACTAAGAACAATGATGAAACACACTCTCCGTCCTGAAACTTTATCCTATTTTTGTTTTTAGGTTATCCCAAAATTCTTTGCTCCATTTCCTAATATGACATATATTCTCTCCTTACCTAATTACCTTTCCTTACATGACGAAAAGCCACACTAATCCCTTCATAATTTTCTCTCTACTTCACCTACATATTCATTAGTATGCATAACCTACAAGGGCAAAGACTAAGAGACGATCAATAAGAAAAAACAAAGCTTTAGTCACAAAATAATTTGCGGTCACCTAGACATGAACCAATATGAGGAATCGCATAAATTATCAACAAAAATTCTCTTTTCCTCCAATCTTCCCCTCTTTAACACTAAATTATCTTCAAAGCCCCAATACCATCATATCTCCCCACTAATAACCCTCATCCAAGTTTGCTTTGGTCTTCCTCTACTTCTCTTTCGTGTATCTTGTTGCCACTCTTTTCAAGCTTCTTACCGGAGCGTTACTCAGTGCCTAACTTATATGCCCAAACCATCTTAGACAATTTTCAATTAAGGGACAATCATGCGGCCAAAAACCATAGGTGGCTAGATGCGGGGTGATTGAGCACAATAATAAGCCATTTGGTGTGTAACAATGACACTTTGGTAACTTAAGGATACGACGAAGATTTAGAATTGGTGTGGAGGTTCTAAAAGCATATGATAGATCCCTTAACAACAAACATTAAGCTAACAAGAAAACCATTTCTACTATATTCTCCTCCACTTCCCTTCCGTTTAAAATTTTAGAAAAAAAAAAACAAAGAAAAGGTAGCTCAAACAAATTCATCTAACTTAGGCTACTAAGTAGAAATTTATAACTTCTACAAATCTATCATAGACTATGGAGTAGATACTAAAGTTGAGCACCATTATTATGAACGTCCGCCTTGATGAAAAAGATGATCACACCTTTCAAGTAAACTTCTCCCATCCTTAGAGTGCCCCCCTCATTGTTGATTGATCCTACATGGAGCTTCCCTTGCTATTGAAAGATATTCAATTCTCCTCTTATTTCACAGGCAGCCCACATCATATTCCTACAGCTTAATTCACCTTCCAACTTTCGAGCTTAGCAAGGCAACTAAATTGCCGGCCTTAGAAATTTTGAAGAAAAAAATACGAAAAAAAACAAAAACAAAACTATGCAGTGTTACAACCATATGTGATCCTCAAGTGCTGCACAGCTGCGACTAGAGAGAAACAAAGAGACTTTACATAAATCAACTAGCTCAGTGGTAAAAAGTTCCAACCAATAGCATCATATCATCGGGCTTTTAGCTCATTACCTTCTTCCTTTACTAATTTACTCACTCAAAATTATGCTAGAGTAAAATAATGGCATGAGTACAAAATAAAATGGTGCTGAGACTCTGCAAATTAGGTAGATGCTTTATGATCAAGAAACAGTTATCTTTTAAATGTATACAATGACTATCAAATTACTACGAAGCCACTAGTTCTAATCGATAAATTTTCTACAACGGGCAAAACACATAGTTATCCTGGAATACTTGCTTACAGAAACTTTTTCGTACAGCATAAGCACTGACATTATCGACATTCAAAAAAGAGTTATCACAATGCATATAGAAACCATACAAAAAGAGATTGGCTGCACACACTAGACATACAACTAGTACAGAGATCCTTGCTAATATAGCATAAGCAATGACATTCTGATATGCAAAAGAAAGCAATCAGTATACTGCTATACACATAGAAACCAAAAAACCACACAAAAAAAGATTGGCTGCACACAACAGATATAGATTAGAGGAAATCACCACGGAGCACTAACCTGTTCCTGGAATCTGGATTTCTGATTCTCGATCTCAAATTTCATCTTCTCGATAGCATCAGTGCGCTTATCAACAGCCCTTGCCAGCTCAGAAAGTTTGGATTCAAGAATCTGCATCTTATTTTCAGAGTAAGCATGCTCTGAACAAAGGTCTGAAAATTGCCGGCAGTTCTTTGCTGCATCAGCATCATAGGCAACCCTTTGCAGATGGTCTAAATGACTCAGCAAAAATTCAACTTTCATTCCAAGAATCTTGAGGGATTTTAGTTTCTCATCCCATCTAGGAAATTCATTATGAAAATCACATAACTTGCAGCTTTTCATTGCAACAGCAACATTGACAATCTTGATGATGCTTCCAGCTATGAGAAAAGGATTGATGCCCTTTGGGAGATGGATATGGAGCAATGCATTCTGGCTGCAACAAAGTTGGAAGTAGCTGCACTTGATATTGTGAGGAAGCTAATACTCTTCCTTCAGCAATACATCAATCAAACTGACAAAGTCCTTGAAGCTTGCAACACCACAATCACCAACACCAGCAGGATGCAGAACATGATTTGAACTTCTTGAGCTATATAAAAAGACTTCTTTTTCTGATTTATCTGCCTGCTGTGAAATTGCATGATCATTATCTTGAGCTATCACTGACAGGGATGAGGATCGACGTAATTCAATATTTTGCTCACAAGTGCCCAGTTTTACACCTGTACATAAAATCTAAATTCCATCAGGGTTTTTTATTTTGTTCATAAAATCTAAATTACACCTGTACATTGTGCCCAGTATCTAAATGCATGAAACGATTCGACTCTTTTAATTAGTCCAATGGTGTGTAAAATTTTCTTAGGGTTGGCTCCAACACTTGCATTTATGATCCATGTAAGACAACTTCTTTCGGACTTCTCAAAATATTTCGCAAACCACCTCTCTAATGATTCAGCAGACACTACATTTACTATTAAAGCTTTCACATCTACCAAGTCAATAATTTAAAGTCATCTGCATTTGTTTGCTTCAAAGTAGCTTCATGAACAGATGGACTTAAGATAATCACAAGGGTGTGGCGGTGTACATTTCCTATTAAGTTGATCCAACATAAATTTATCTATCCAGGAAGAATTTCAAACAGCATAGCCTCTGGTCTATTTATACCCTTCTGGCTCCATTTTGCCTGCTATTCTCATTTATATCAGAGAAGATAGAATTAACACTAATAATAAACTTGCCTTGAGAGTTAGGCAAGACACAAGCAATGTTTTTCATACTTCTGGAGTGTCTACATTACAAAGCAGATAGAAGTATAGAGAAGACGAACAAAGGATTTTATAACACAGAGGTCTAACAAGATACCTTTAGTTTAGTAGGCTGCAATAACTGAAATATCAAAGCATCTCCTTCTGACAGTTTTTCAGCTATAGAAAATCCTCTCCACCCACCACTTAACGCAGTCTTTCTTGCAAGATATTTTACTGTGTATTGCTTACCATTTTGATTCAACAAGATGAAATAAGTATCCTTTTGTGGTAAGTACTTCTTGCAAAAAGATTGAGGAAGACCCTGATAAGAATAAAATTGAATCATCAATTTTGGTGCTTCGAAAATCCAAAGCATACGACATCAATAGCATCAATATTACATGGACCAAGCTACGCAAAGCTAACATGGGTAAGAAAACATGTTCAAAGCAACACCACTTCCAGAAAACTTGGAATTATTCCTTAATTTAAAACAAAATGTCCAAGTAAACTAAGTACTTGGCTCATACCCATGCTAGAGTGGCCTAAGCATCGTGTACATGTACTTGAAGCGGATATACTTTCGTATAAAAATCCATGTAACATAGATCAACATGAAAAGAAGACGCGAGGTAAAATAGTACTAACCATCCAAAAACAACTAGCAACGTGGGACCTCAACATATATTTCGTGACGCTAGGATAATTTGCATCTAGTCGCAAACGAAGCTCCTCAGCTTGACATATTATTGATGACTTACTGTTACACCTCCAGATAAACATAACGTATGCCCACATTACATGTCAAATTTGTAGTGTTACTGGTTAACAAAAGGTACAAAACTACAAACCAATTGAACAACAAAGCAACATTATTAAATATAACTTCACTAACCTTTTGGAATTTTGCAAACGATAACACAAACCCTACAAAGCACAAATCCATAAATCTTGTCAAAAACATAGCAACACAATAACAACAAACTTCTACGTTCAATCAACACAGCAATTGCCGCTGTTGACAATCGCCATGCAATGTCTCTCTGTTTACTTCTTTTCCAAGCCACCCTCTAAACTACCATAATTAATTAACTATGTACGGTGTGTGAATTATGAATTCATGAGTTTTATATTATGAATTTAGAGTTAAACGACATAACAATTCTCCTTCAAATTTCACAATTCATAATCCATTAAACTCGTGGTTTTCTCAAATATTTTCTCTAAATATAGCATTGAAAACCTCTACAATCAAATTGACGTAATTTAGGCGAATAATCCAAATTAAACATCCTACGGTTTGCAAAATTTGACTATTAAACCCTAATTAATAGCAGAAAACAAAATGTAAAATTCTTCAAACACATCCGTACTTTCTTAATTAAATACTCGAACTATCTAAACATGCACATGAAGCAATTACAACATATTATACTGCTGTAATACATCGGGAAAAAAAATCAAATTTAATAATTTACAAAAAGCCTAAAACAGAAAATCAAAAAAAAAAAAAGAAAAAGAAAAAAAGAAACGAAAATTAGTAACATGAATTTCTAACCTTAGACGAAGAAGTTGACGATTTCCTCTTAAAATTACGAGCAATCATCTTGATCTTCATTTTTCACACTGATAATAGCTAATTTAGGTATTAAAATTAGATAATGGAAAATTTAAAATCGAAATTAGGGTTAAGTACAGGAACAATTTAATTACCTTTGGTAGGGGAGAAGACGTAAGACGAAATCGTCGGAAGTAGAATTAGGCGGTAATCTCTGTTCTCTCCCGCTTTCTTCTCATTTACCAAATTACCCTCTTCTTTTGTGTTGTTCACTTGTTTCAACGTTTTTAAGTTTGCCTTTCACCGCTTCAAACATAAGGTAGTGTTACTAAATATTTGCCCGATTGATTTTTTTTTTTTTAACTGCCAAATAGTAATGTCTTTGGGTGTGTCCAGTAAAATTAGTTGTTGATTGTTAGCTTTTAAATAATTTCTAGAGTAACCGTGAGTTGTCAAGTTGTAGCTATTAGAATTTAGTTGTTGAGGTAGCCGTTAATAATATAAGAATTTGGTAAAAATAACTATTGGAGCTATAAAATATTTATTTGCCAAAAAAAAATGTTAGAAAAAATTATTATTTACTAAAAAAATTTAATAAAAAAAATAATATCTCAAGTTGAACGCTACTTTTTTTCCTTAAAAGATATCTTTTTTGACTTTCCACAAAAGCTAGTTCAAAAACTATCTATTTTCAAAAGCTACCTCACCAAACACCAATAATTTTTTAGGATATAACTAGATCTAAAAGCTAAAAGTTACCCCAAAACCTCTTGCATAACACACCCTTTGTAGGCGACGACTCCATGTTAATGGTTGTTGTAATGGTACTCAATTCAATTAAAGTTCAAGTGTATGTATCTAACACTAGAATCTTTAATTTGAAAAGTATATGGTCGAAACATGGTAGAGTGCTAGCCACAGGCCCACAACAACACTTTATTAAATATTGTTTATGATAACTATACTTACGAGTTCATATGTTATATATGACCACGATCTCAAAGCATTAGAAAACTAGTGTCGTCCCCTTACAACATTTACAAGTACATAGGTAGTTTACTGTACAAGTTAGAATTGATCTTTATTGGTGTAGTAACTACAACTTATGAAACTTCTCGTTTTTGCTAAACTTCCTTCATGTAATTGAAAAAGATACTATTGCAATCTAATAACATTTCACTTCGTATTAAACTCTGGTGAAATCACAGCCTCATTAGAGAGAGAGAGAGAGAGAGAGAGGGGTAGTAGTAATACTATAATAGTATGATATGTACAAAAGTATTTCTAGACATTAGAGATTTTACAATCAAAACACAAAGCAGAATAAGATACAAAAAATGTAGATTATTATGGTAGGTAATGATTTTGTGGATGTTTTATGAATTAATTTGCATGAATATATGATGTCAACCAGTAATTTAATTTTACTCTATCAATAATTAAGGACCTCTTATAACTAACAATCAATAAGGTCGAGAATCAGAGTTAAGTCATTTGAATTATTACTCAATAAGCTACCCAAGCTTTGTGACTTCGTCAATTTGATCTCATTGATGATAATTCGACCCTAGCCAAAATAGATCAATAAAATAGATCAATAAAATTAGAAAATAAACTCTATCTCAAATCCCTGAACAACATGCATGATCGTTTTCCCAAAACAAGTATAAAACATGCAACAATTATGCTCACAAAACTCTTCAAAGTTACACAATTCTTCAAATGCTTCAACATCGAAATTGTATCTTTCAATCAAGAAATCTTCAAAAACTTAGACCATGTACCATAAGAAATTAACCCTAATTCTATTGATCTATGCGTAACTTTCAGATTGACGCAACTCAATCTCATGGATAATAGACGAATTAAACTCTAATACTCCATAAGTAAAACAATTAAAGTGAATTCCTCCAAACCACATCATACGAGATTTATTAGAATATAAATGATGTTAAATTTAATATTTGATCAAACATTATTTGGTGAGTGAGACCGGCCATGGAGAACTAGCTTCTTGTTCAAATTTAAGCTGGTGAGTTTTGAGCTCCAACGCCAAGGCATCAACGTGATCATCAAAATGACATAAAATCTTCCCAAATCCAGCAATATCCTCTACGACAGCTTCAACACCACTCACACAATGTGTGGACTTTGCAGTGCGTTCCTGGTACTTAGCAAGTTGTACTTCAAGTTTCCTTGCTCCACTTTTTGCAAGTGTGCGTTCATGACATGCTTTGTCAAATTCACTCCTTACTTCTTCAGCCTTGGTAGCAAAGCTCTTAAGGCGGTGTAGCCGAGCATGGATGAACCTTACATTCATCCCAACAAATCCAAACGCATGTAAAGCATAGTCCCACATTGTAAAGTTATTCAGGAAGGTTGAGAAATTACTACTTCTCATTGCACTGGATAAGCTGATTGTGTCTACGATAACTTTCTCTTTACCCTTACGAATCATCGAACCATTCGACTCATGATTATTACCGTTGGATAAATTGGCGTGAAGAAATGCATTCTGACTGCAGCAGAGTTCATAATATTCCTGTAGAGCATGATTAGAAACCTCGTAGTTTTCAAAAAAGTTGTGCATAACAGCCTTGAACTCTTCAAAATTTGTGACATTACTAAAAAGTATCTCCTTCTGAAGAGACTTGGAACCCCTTGCATTATTGGTTTTTAGCCTCTGACTTAATGGATTGTAGCCATTTTCCGTAATCGAATGTAGTTTCCGTTTTTGGCAGACAGTCAATAGCTCGTTACTTGATGTGTTTGAAACACTTGNACATTAGAGATTTTACAATCAAAACACAAAGCAGAATAAGATACAAAAAATGTAGATTATTATGGTAGGTAATGATTTTGTGGATGTTTTATGAATTAATTTGCATGAATATATGATGTCAACCAGTAATTTAATTTTACTCTATCAATAATTAAGGACCTCTTATAACTAACAATCAATAAGGTCGAGAATCAGAGTTAAGTCATTTGAATTATTACTCAATAAGCTACCCAAGCTTTGTGACTTCGTCAATTTGATCTCATTGATGATAATTCGACCCTAGCCAAAATAGATCAATAAAATAGATCAATAAAATTAGAAAATAAACTCTATCTCAAATCCCTGAACAACATGCATGATCGTTTTCCCAAAACAAGTATAAAACATGCAACAATTATGCTCACAAAACTCTTCAAAGTTACACAATTCTTCAAATGCTTCAACATCGAAATTGTATCTTTCAATCAAGAAATCTTCAAAAACTTAGACCATGTACCATAAGAAATTAACCCTAATTCTATTGATCTATGCGTAACTTTCAGATTGACGCAACTCAATCTCATGGATAATAGACGAATTAAACTCTAATACTCCATAAGTAAAACAATTAAAGTGAATTCCTCCAAACCACATCATACGAGATTTATTAGAATATAAATGATGTTAAATTTAATATTTGATCAAACATTATTTGGTGAGTGAGACCGGCCATGGAGAACTAGCTTCTTGTTCAAATTTAAGCTGGTGAGTTTTGAGCTCCAACGCCAAGGCATCAACGTGATCATCAAAATGACATAAAATCTTCCCAAATCCAGCAATATCCTCTACGACAGCTTCAACACCACTCACACAATGTGTGGACTTTGCAGTGCGTTCCTGGTACTTAGCAAGTTGTACTTCAAGTTTCCTTGCTCCACTTTTTGCAAGTGTGCGTTCATGACATGCTTTGTCAAATTCACTCCTTACTTCTTCAGCCTTGGTAGCAAAGCTCTTAAGGCGGTGTAGCCGAGCATGGATGAACCTTACATTCATCCCAACAAATCCAAACGCATGTAAAGCATAGTCCCACATTGTAAAGTTATTCAGGAAGGTTGAGAAATTACTACTTCTCATTGCACTGGATAAGCTGATTGTGTCTACGATAACTTTCTCTTTACCCTTACGAATCATCGAACCATTCGACTCATGATTATTACCGTTGGATAAATTGGCGTGAAGAAATGCATTCTGACTGCAGCAGAGTTCATAATATTCCTGTAGAGCATGATTAGAAACCTCGTAGTTTTCAAAAAAGTTGTGCATAACAGCCTTGAACTCTTCAAAATTTGTGACATTACTAAAAAGTATCTCCTTCTGAAGAGACTTGGAACCCCTTGCATTATTGGTTTTTAGCCTCTGACTTAATGGATTGTAGCCATTTTCCGTAATCGAATGTAGTTTCCGTTTTTGGCAGACAGTCAATAGCTCGTTACTTGATGTGTTTGAAACACTTGCGTTAACATGTTTGACACAGTGTTGGAGATTGACTTCGTTTGCAGAACTTTTCCTTTTGAAGGATACCTGTACAAATTTTTAAAAATTTAGAATTTGACAATTTGTAAATAAGCCCGCTTATCTTAATCGTCATGTTACATGATATCTATAAATAATTAAAGTAAGCTCTGTGATGTCCAAGGAGAAGCTATAAGATCTAGAACAACAGCTATATCAAGTATCATATGGCAGCAAACACAAAGACTCTTGATTTTTTTGTAATATGGCGAAAAAAAATTTATACTTCATTAAAGGTAACAATGTAACACATTTTTAATCAAATACCATTGAGGTGTTGAGTATATAACTCTACACTAATATTACACTACATATATAATGATGGGAAATACTTCAATACTACTAAAGCAACTTCTAGTGTAATCTTCACACGATTTTTCAAATCAAGATATAACAGCAAATTAAAGGGATAAATTATTTCACTACAATTAGAAAATTAAGTTATCAGAATCAAGCACCTCTTGGTTCTTATCCAGAGAAGATAATTGATATGTTTCAATCGCCTGGGCATTTTTAGCGGCCACTTTTGCACCTAGTCATAAAATTAATGTAAGCACAGATTCAAATTTAAAATACCTCTTAGCATAAAATCAATAGAGCAAAAGCAAACTAAGTTGTCAACTGACTTACTATTAACACGTTTCACTCCATCAGCTTGGAGATTGGTTGCAAGGTTTATAACTCGAGTCTGATCCTCCTCTACTAAGTCACTTTCTCTTATTATGTAGATCTGGAAAACACCAATATAATGTGAAGCAAAATAGTTCAAGATAAGCGCGTGTATTGCTATACATAAGTTTCAACTTAAATTAACCTAGGTGGAACTAACCATGAAATTACCAAGAATCCAGACTTGTATTAATGCTTTTCTTGCTATATTTAGTTTTGGCATACCATTCTCATTATTTGTATATTCAAAAATAATACTATGTAATAATGAATTAACATTCATAACAATCTTGCCTTTAGCTTAACCTGATTTTGAGAATCAATTTTTCATGGTACCTACAGAGCAATCGAGACTAGAAAGGACAAACGACGGATTTCATAAATACCTTAAATTTGGTACGGTTTAATAGCTGGAATATCAGAGCATCTCCTTCAGACAGTTCTTTGGCTTTAGAAAAAAATTTCCACCCAGCACTAAATGCATTGACATGTTGAAGATATTTTGAGTAGTATTTCTCACCATCTTGAGTTACCAAGCTAAAATAAGTATCTTTTTGAGGCATATGCCTCTTGAAAGTAATAGGGACTGCCTGATAAAGATAAAACTGAGTTAGCACACAAATTACACTTTAATCATTGTATAATTCGAATCAGCTGTTAATTAAAGTGTCAATCATAAATCCAAATATCCAATGCGTGTGCTCGAAATGAAATTCAAAGGTTCATGTAACAGTACACAATCCAACATGAAAAGAGGGATCAAGTTACCATCCAAAAACAACTACCGACATGGGACGAGGTCAAGTATTTCTTGAAGCTAGGATATCTTTTGTCTAATCGAGAGTGAAGTTCCTCAGTTTGACGTATTACCTCTGGGTGAGGGGGCCTGTTAAAACATGAAAAATCTTCCTTTATTCGATTAATAATCATTCAAATTTACGATGTTTATGTACTTAGCATTATATATAAGCACTTGCTTATAGATAAAAGTACTAAAGCAAGTGCATGTGATGTCCACATTGCATGTTCATATCATTAGTTTGCAACAAGTGATGAAACCACCAAACAATATTAAACTACTTCACTAACGTCTTCACTTTCGCAGGACGATTGCGTAATATCTGTTGTTGATGTAATCCCTGTAAAATAAAGATCCATCAATCAAACTTGTGACCTTGTCAAAATCATTCGATCACGCACAACAATTGGCCTTGTTATTGTACCGAAGAGGACAAACCATGCATGCATGTATAAAACTATGAATTAATTATATTTCTACTTATATTTTTGTCCAAGTTGTGGTTTGTGAATCATTGAATTGTGAGTGTTACACACATTCAAATTGTTGCATGTTGCATTGAATATATTATGAACCTTTAATTTCATTATCCATAAAAGTTGCTCTATGTACATAACATCAAATTAGCAATCTAATAGAACACCTAAATAGCTTTGGCACAATCGTTGTGTCACAATGTATGGAATATACTTTAGTTTGAAAGTCTTGGGTTCAATTTTTAGAGCGTAGAAACAAAAAACTTCTATGCAGCAATTCCATATTTTTGTTTTATTTTTAATTATCTCTTTCTTTTATTTTGGTCGACTTAGGTAAATGGTGTGTGTTATTTCAAACATCTTCATACTTTATGTACTCCCTCTGTTCCCTATTATTCTTGACGATCACTATCCACCCTCTCATTTTGATATATAATATAATAATAGTTGTTGGGTCAAATAATTGATGAAAGAGAAATAAGTTGCAACTAATAGAAACTTGAGTAGTGGGTGGTATGTGGGGTCCATTTTAATAAAAAAATGTTAAAAATCTAATAAAATTTGTAATGTAAAGAAAAATATGGAACTAGGGGTGCTTATTGAGTTGAGTTGCTTTCGAGCAACTCGTGATCGACTCGGTCAAAGCTCGGCTCAAGCTCGTTACTTTAACGAGTTAAGTCGAGCATATCCCAACTCGACTCGATATGATCGTGAGCAGCTCGATAACTTTCCTAATTAATTTTTTTTATACATTAAATAATGAAAAAATAAACACTTGTAAACAGATGGAGAACTTTCCTAATTCATATGTTGTCAATTTTTGTGTATCATAAAATGGAAGTTCAATAGCTTTCATGATATAGGAAGATTATGAGTAATCGAGCTAGAATAAACAAGTTAACAAGTTGAGTGATAGTCGAGTTAACAAGTCGAGTCGAGCTCTCGGCTCGAATGCACAATGTTAAGCAAGCTTCGAGCTAACTCGATCACGAGTTGAGCATCGTCAATCACTATCGATCACGAGTCGAGCTTAACCTTATCAAGGTTATAATCGAGTTAGGAGTCGAGCTGAGCATGACACATATAGTAATCGAGTCGAGTCGAGCTACAGCTTACTCGCGATCGACTCGCTCGATAAGCACCCCTATATAGAACATAGAGAAACAAGATATGTAAAGAAAAATATGGAATGGAGGGAGTATTTGTTTTTACTACGTACCATCTTTAATCATAATATATAATTTTTTTTCCTATATACTATATAGTATACTTTGCTTATCTTTTCATTTTTATTATCATTTTCATATCATATAGTGCTCCTCTCATTTTGTTGTTGTTCAAACTTGCATTGTCAAAGTACACATTCACTTCATTAAATTTGCACCATTATTATAAATATATGGTAATTCTAAATATAATGATGTTGTAACTTGTAAGTAGTAAATTAACTTGTTAAAAATTGTCACACAAAATATATTTTTCAATTAAATAGAACATGAAGACATGCTTTAAAAAACATGAAAAAATTATGCAAGTGAAAGATAAATTACATACTATGGGCTTCGTTTTGTTTTTGGTTGCATTGGCGGAGCTAGCTAAGGGCACGGTGGTGCACGTGATCCACCAAAGCCCAAGACAAAAATGAAGTTCAGAAAAAATGGGGGATAAGGGGAAATTGGATAATTTTTTAGTTGTATATTTGCATAGAAAGAAGAAGAAAATCAATGGGGAAGAGGATGAAGATGGGTAGGGTAGTTGTTGAATAAAGATGAGTTAAAGAAGAAGATGAATAGTTATAAAGTGGCTTATTTTAGTAATTAAGAATTACATAGATGGGCTAATGGAGAGTGGGCTAGTGGGGCACAACTTTAAGGACAACATTTAATTGGATAACGAAAAAAAAGTGGTATATATGGAATTTATGAATAGTTTTTCTTCATATTCCTAGTAAAAAAAAAAACTAGTTTCAAATATAACAAAAATTTTACATGAACCCTTCAATCTTTCATTCCTAGTTTTCTACGTGACCCTCCTACTCTTATAGAATTATATTTATGAGTTACGAAGTATGAATTTATTTGATCATTGTTTTAAAATGTGTGTACTATTGTGTATTTTTTAAGAAAAAATGATCGGTTTTGTGTCATTCCTGTTTCTAGAAATTACCACTTTAATCTTCCACTGATGTACACCTTAATTATTCTATTGCACTTTATATTATACAATATCTTTATATTTATATTATCTTCATTAACAAATGTTTTATTAGTATACATCATTGCTTAAACAAATTTATGAAATTAACTAGTAATTTTCTGTTTTACATAACGATTAAAATATGAGTAATTATATGCCTTTTTTCCTTATCCAAAAAAAGCACCTAAATACATAATATGATACTTATATCACATATTTGGCTGTAATATGAAGATTTTATTACCAANATTTTATTACCAATTGGTCGTAATTAAAATTTTTCGATACTATTACGAACTATCGATAGTTGATGGTGACCCACCCTCTTCGGAATCCTGCCTCCGCCACTGTTTGGTTGTAATGTGATTTTTTTAAAATTATTTTTTGCAATGAAATCAATCAACTTTAGACTAACAATATTGTAAAAGAACTTAATTAATTACATGTGATCAATAGTTATTGATGACTTACGCTCACTTACCATTCTGAAAATTCTGTATCGGTCATTGTATTCTATATATCTTCATAATATCATTTTGCTTACTACCCCTTCCCTCTAAATGACCAAAAACAATAGCCCTAACTCATGGAAGATGTTTGGCTATTGGTCGAATTGAAGTATGATTGGGAGATTAAATTGTTTGTCTAGCTACGAATATGGATGAATGAAAGTATAGGTTTTATAGTGATTATATGAGTCCGTCAATCTTAGCTCGATTCAATGCTAATTCACAAATCTTCTATTTCTTTACTAAAGTATGTAGAGTCTCCTAACGCTACTAATGTACACGTTTTACGTTCACATTAAAGGTTGTTCCACCACTATTTGTACTCTTACCGATTCATTAGTGAAGTAATATTGACACCATATGTCCATTTACTATTTTAAAATATTGATAATTTGGCAACACATCAATGTAATCATATTGTTTAAGGAATGTATATCAATGTAATCTTTACTTATCATTTTTAAAGAATTGACATAATTCAGCATATCAATGTGATCTTTACTTACCATTTAAAAAAGTTGACATCATTTACCATATCAATCTAATCTTTTTATTGAAGTAATAAATCAACCTAGACTTTACTTATAAATAAAGAATCATATTATCTTTATTAATTACTATAATATTGACAATTATCTTGATAATACCATGTAATACTTATCATTTATGTCGTTAAGACAACATATATATTGTTATATTTTGTGTCAATGGCAATCTTTACTTAGCATAAAGCAACATATGTAGTCAAAAATATATGCCAGAATATATAATTAGAAGGTCAAATTTTCACAAAAAAAATTTTTTTGGATGGTAATCAAAAAATTACTTATGAGGTAATTTTAATTATATAATCATTATACTGCGTATACTGAGTCCAAAATTGAACAATATTTTTGAACAACATTAAAACAGTATGTGAACAATTAAAAGAAACATATAGAAACTTTTCTCAAATTCTTACATTGTTAATTTAGTTAGTATCATACAAAAATTTATATGTAAAACCACATACCTTATAATTAAACTTTAGATAAAAATTAATTAATCTAATTAAACGTGCATCGCACAAGTCCTAACCTAGTTGTATCACTTAAGATAGAGTTTTTATTAAAACTATTTCTAATCGAATATATATAAGATATAATTAATTAGTCCCAATGTGTTATGTATTTACGTTTAGGGGATTTTAGGGTCTGATTTGGTTTGAGCTAGCACCCAAACAAAACCAAAACGTAATAATTAAGGTAGCTTGGGAATGTTGTATATCAAATCAAACCGCATCATAGACCAAATCGCAAGTTTGGTTTGCTAGAGTTTGCGATTTAACCATTTATTATTATTACAAAAATAAGTTTAGACATTGTCCAAGTAGGGAAAGACAACGAATCAAAATATTTAATAACTTTAAAAAAAGTTAACATAGATGAACTATTGAAAAAAAATGATAAATCTAGAACTACACCAAAATTAAAGTATTTTGCAAAATTTATTGTTTTGAACAAATATAAATGCAATGTAAGATTTATGATCTAATGCAGTTTACGATTTCGTTTGGTTTAAATTTATTGAAAGCTAAATTAAATTGTAAAATTATGATTTGGTTTGCTGTCATAGTCCAATCCTATTTGTGTAACTCCAACTAAAATTATTAGATAAGTATAAATTATAAATAGATAAATTATTAAAAAAAAATGAAATGATGATAAATTTAGAGTTACCCCAAAAATATTTTGCAAAATTTATTATTTTTGACAAAATCAAAACAACAAAATGAAAAAGATAGAATATATGAAATGTGCAATTTATGATCTAATTGCGAGTTGATTTGGTTTAAAATTTTTTAGATCTAAATTAAATTGTAAACTAACGATATGATTTGCGATCGCCTACCAACCCTATTTGTATAGATTTTTCACGATATCTTCGTATGTCATTTAGTAATCTTTTATAACGAAATCTAATTAATTGTAAAAAAAAAAAAAATTGTTGTTTCATGATGTTTTTATTGTCCGAATCCATCATCTTCATAATCCTTTAAATTAGGCAAATTCATTGGTTTCCTAACCGTCTTAGGGATTGCAAATTTTGACAATTCAACAAAATCATGAAATTAATCCAGTTTCCATTGGTTTAGCATATACAACAATAATTTTAAAATGTATTCTTATTGAAGGACTATTTTTCACAAAGGAAATTGGAATTAAAAAAAAAAAAAAAAAAAAAAAAAAACACTTTATAAAAAAATAAAAATAAATCACACTTTATAAAAAAAAAATTATATATATATAATAAACAAACAAAAACAAAACTTTAATTAGCATGATAGGTTTCTACCTTAGAAGAAGAAGCCGCCTTTTGCTCCATTTTAATCGCTGAGTTGATAAAACAAAAAAAAACGGTACAATAACATCAATGTATATACTAGGGTTATGAAAATTACATGATATATATACCAAGGTTACAAAAAACTAAACAATATGATATTTTTTTTATCTTCTGATTATAGTTTTGTGTAAACTCAATATGATTAGTTCATTCATACAAAAAATTGCCTTTTGGCTAATCAAACCCTAAGAGGATTAGTTTAGGGGGTTATAAGAGGAGAGAGATAAGTTACCTGGAGGCTGGAGTAGGAAGGATAGAGGGAAAAACTAATGTTTTTTTAGTTGAATAGAATTGAGAAGAGTGATGAAAAGAAAAGGTTATATTATTTTCTCAAATACTTCATATTGTATACCAAACAAAGGCATAAGACGATGTAAGAGTAACGCTTTATTTTCAGCGGTTAAAAAATTCACCAAACATGCTTTCTCTGTTTTTTTTTTTTGTTTTTTTTTTTTTTTTTTAAATATTCACTTAATATATTGTTCTTTATACCAATTCAACATACGTTAACTCACTGACACACAAAAAAAAAAAAAAAAAAAAAAAAAAAACCTTTAAAGAAAAATGGAATTAAATAGGAGGAGAGAGATAAGTTACCTGGAATAAGAATGATAGAGGGGAGAACTAATGTTTTTTTAGTTAAATAAGAATGGGAAGAGGGAAAGAGTGATGTTATTTTCTAAAATACTTCGTATTATGTACCTAACAAGTAACAAGGACATAAGATAATGTGAGGAAAAACGTTTTATTTTCAGCGGTTACAAAAATTCACCAATAAAGTTTTTTTTTTCTTTTGTAAATATTCACCCAATATTATGCTTGCCTTTATGCAAAATTCAAAAATATCTTTAATAACTGATCTACCAAAAAAAAAACTTTAATGACAAACAGAATTAAATAAGAGGAGAGAGATACAAGTTGTTCTGAGTAGGAAAAATAGAGTGAAAAAATAATGTATTTTTTAGTTGAATAAAATGAGAAGAGTGATGAAAAGAAAGAGTGATGTCATTTTCTCAAATACTTGGTATTATATACCCCCTTCATTCCTTGAAGATCATATCAGTTGTGTTTTTTTAACTATTCTTGTAAATGTATAAGAAAAAATATAGTCATGTGAGGTCTTGTTTGATTCGTGTTAATAAGTATATTATTAATATTCAATTGTTATAATTTTTATACATGTATAACTAAATATGTAAACGTTATAAAACATGCATTGGGAAGCGTATGAATAGTAACTGGTAGGATCCCCAAGGAACGAAGGGAGTACCTAACAATGATATAAGATAATATAAGAAAAATATTTTTTTAGCGGTTACAAAAATTCACCAATAATTTTTTTTTTTTCTAAATATTCACCTAATATTCTTGTGTTTATACCAAATTCAAAATATCTTTAATAATTCACCTACAAAAAAAAAAACTATTAATAAAAAACAAAATTAAATAGGAGGAGAGAGATAACTTACCTGGAGTGGGAATGATAGAGAGAAAAAAAGAGTGATGAAAAAAAAGAATGATGTTATTTTCTCAAATACTTCCTATTATATATCTAACAAGGCCATAAGACAATCCAAGAAAAACGTTTTATTTTCAACGGTTACAAAAATTCGCTAATTATGCTTTTTTTTTTCAGCAGGTACAAAAATTAACCAATCATGCTTTTTTTTATGTTGTTGTAAATAACCTAATATTCTTGTCTTTATACCAAATTTAAAATATCTTTAATAACTAACCTAAAAAAAAAAAACCTTTAATGACAAATGAAATTAAAAAGGGGGAGAGAGATAGTTACCTGGAGTAGGAAGGATAGAGGAAAAACTAATGTTTTTTTTAGTTGAATAAGAATGAGAAGAGTGTTAAAAAGAAAGAGTGAAGTTATTTTCTCAAATACTTCGTATTACATACCTAGCAAGTAACAAGGCCATAAGACAATCTAAGAAAAATGTTTTATTTTCAGCGGTTACAAAAATTCACCAATTATGCTTTTTTTTTTTTTGTAAATATTCACTTAATATTTTTGTCTTTATACCAAATTCAAATTATCTTTAATAACTCACCTACAAAAAAAATAAAAAAAAACTTTAATGGCAAATGAAATTAAATAGGGGGAGAGAGATAAGTTACCTGGAGTAGGAAGAAGAGAAAAACTATTTTTTTTTAGTTGAATAAGAATGAGAAAAGTAATGAAAACAAATAGTGATGTTATTTTCTCAAATATTTCGTATTATATATCTAACAAGGACATAAGACAATATAAGAAAAAAGTTTTATTTTTAGCGGTTACAAAAACTCATCAATTATGTTTTTTTTTTGTTAATATTCACCTAATATTTTTGTCTCTATACCAAATTCAAAATATCTTTAAAAACTCACCTACAAAGAAAAAACCTTTAATGACAAATGGAATTAATTAAGGGGGGAGAGAGAGAGAGAGAGAGAAGTAACCTAAACTAGGAAGGATGGGGGAGAAAACTAATGTTTTTATAGTTGAATAAGAAGGAGAAGAGTGATGAAAAGAAAAAGTGATGTTATTTTCTCAAATACTTCGTATTATATATAACTAAAAAGTAACAAGGACATACGACAATGTAAAAAAAACGTTTTATTTTTAGCAGTTACAAAAATTCACCAATCATGCTTTTTTTTTTGTAAATTAAATATTCACCTAATATTCTTTTCTTTATTCCAAATTCAAAATATCTTTAATAACTCACATACAAAAAAAAAAAAAAAAAACTTTAATGACGAATGGAATTAAATAGGGGGAGAGAGATAAGTTACCTGGAGTAGGAAGGATAGAGGGAAAAACTAATGTTTTTTTTAGTTGGATAAGAATGAGAAAAGTGATGAAAAAGAAGAGTGATGTTATTTTCTCAAATACTCCCTATTATGTACCTAACAAGGACACAACACAATGTAAGAAAAATGTTTTACTTTCAGCGTTTACAAAAATTCACCAATTTTTTTTGTGTGTGTGTGTGAATATTCTTGTATTTATACCAAATTTAAAATATCTGTAATAACTCACCTAAAAAAACCTTTAATGATAAACGGAATTAAATAGGGGGGGGGGGGGAGAGATATCTGAAATATCTGTTCTCCTCGTCTTATTTTTACTTATTTTCAGCAAAAATAAGTTCAGATTAGCAAAAATTAATTCAGTTCAGCAAAAATAAGTTCAGATCAGCAAAAATAAATTTAGTTCAGCAAAAATAAGTTCAGTTCAACAAAATAAATTCAGGTCAGCAAAAATAAGTTGAGGAGAACAGGGCCTAAGAGTGATGAAAAGAAAGAGTGGAGTTATTTTCTCAAATACTTCTTATTTTATATCTAATAAGGACATAAGACTTTTTTTTTTTAATAAATGTTCACCTAATATTCTTGTCTTTATACCAAATTCAAAATAACTTTAATAACTCACCTACCAAAAAAAAAAAAAAACTTTAACCACAAATGGAATTAAATAGGGGGAGAGAGATAAGTTACTTGGAGTGGAGGGGAAAACTAATGTTTTTTTAGTTGAATAAGAATGAGAAGAGTGATAAAAAGAAAGAGTGATGTTATTTTCTCAAATATTTCGTATTATATACCTAACAACTAACAAGGACATAAGACAATGTAAGAAAAACATTTTATTTTCAACGGTTATAAAAATTCACCAATCGTGTGTGATTTTTTTTTTATAAATATTAACCTAATATTCTTGTCTTTATAATAAATTCAAAATATCTTTGATAACTGACCTATACAAAAAAAAAAACCCTTTAATGACAAACGGAATTAAATAAGAGGAGAGAGAGATAAGTTGCCAGGAGTAGGAAAGAAAGAGGGAAAAACTAGTGTTTTTTTTAGTTGAATAAAAATGAGAAGAGTAATGAAAAGAAAGATTGATGTTATTTTCTCAAATACTTCGTATTATATACCTCACAAGTAACAAGGACATAAGACAATGTAAGAAAAACGTTTTATTTTCAGCGGTTACATAAATTCACCAATTATACTTTTTTTTTTTTTTTTTGTGAATGTTCATCTAATATTCTTGTATTACCAAATTCAAAATATCTTTAATAACTCACCTACAAAAAAAAACCTTTAATGACAAATGGAATTAAATAGGGGGAGAGAGAGATAAGTTACCTCGAGTAGGAAGGATAGAGGGGAAAATTAATGTTTTTTTAGTTAAATAAGAATTATAAGAGTGATGAAAAGAAAAAGTGATGTTATTTTTCTGAAATGCTTCGTATTATATATACATAATAAGTATCAAGGACATAAGACAATATAAGAAAAACTTTTTATGTTCAGTGGTTACAAAAATTAACCAATTATGTTTTTTCTTTAAATATTCACCTAATATTCTTATATTTATACCAAATTCAAAATATCTTTAATAACTTATCTACAAAAAAAACCTTTAATGACAAACAAAATTAAATAGGAGGAGAGAGAAATAAGTTGCCTGGGGTGGGAAAATAGAGAGAAAAACTAATGTTTTCTTTTTATTGTTGAATAAAAATGAGAAGAGTGATGAAAAGAAAGAGTGATGTCCTTTTCTCAAATACTTCATGTTATATACCTAACTAGTAACAAGAACACAACAATGTAAGAAAAATGTTTTATTTTTAGCGGTTATAAAAATTAACCAATTATGCTATTTTTTTGGTAAATATTCACCTAATATTTTTGTCTTCATACCAAATTCAAAATATCTTTAATAACTTATCTACAAAAAAAAAGCTTTTAATAACAAATGGAATTAAATAGGGGAAGAGAGACAAGTTACCTAGAGTAGGAAGGATAGAGGATAAACTAATGTTGTTTTTAGTTGGATAAGAATGAGAAGAGTGTTGAAAAGAAGGAGTGATGTTATTTTTCTCAAATAATTCGTATTACATAACTAACAAGTAACAAAAACATAAGATAATGTAAGAAAAACGTTTTATTTTCAGCTATTACTAAATTTACCAATTTTTTTTCTTTAAATATTCACTTAATATTCTTGTTTTTATATCAAATTCAAAATATCTTTAATAACTCACGCACAAACAAATTTTTTTTTTTTAATGTGAAACGGAATTAAATAGGGGGAGAGAGATAAGTTATCTTGAGTAGGAAAGAGTGAAGGACAAAGGGAAAACTAATGTTTTTTTTAGTTGAATGAAAATGAGAATGAGAAGAGTGATGAAAAGAAATAATAATGTTATTTTTTCAAATACTTTTTATTATACATTTAACAAGGACATAAGACAATGTAAGAAAAACGTTTTATTTTCATCAGTTACAAAAATTCAACAATAATTTTTTTTTTTTGAAATATTCACCTAATATTTCGTCTATATACCAAATACAAAAAACTTTAACAACTCACTTAAAAAATTATCTTTAATGACAAGCGGAATTAAATCCTTTATTGACCGAGGAAAGTTAATTGACGATATTACCCCTATGGAAAAATGACATGGGATAATCCAAACTAAAAACACAGGCCACAAATTAAACCCAAACTACAGAACCATCTTCTTCAAAATTCAAACCTTGGTTAATTCAGTCATATCAATCATCAATGGCGACTCTTTCTTGTACATTATACCTCAATTATAACAATGGAAATTGGATTACAACATCAAAAAGAGCAGTAAATCGTCCATTATTTACCATTAAAATGATGGCTTCTTCTTCCTCTTCTACTAAAGGGAATGTTTCAACAATGGAGTCATTTAAAGAAGGAAACCTTGAAAGGCCAAAATGGTGTGGTGAAACCCCACTTTCTCATTTAGTTAAAGCACTTATTTCTTTTAAACCCTTTTATTCTCTTATGAAGTTTGGTGCTAGACAAGCTATTATCAGGTCTTTTCTTTGCTTCCTTTATCTTTTGTTGTTGATTTTTTATTTTGTATAAAAATGTGATTTTTACTGGAATTGGGTTTGTGGGGTGATTTTGTTTTGGTAAGTAGAGTAAGTGGATTTTTGCATGGCGAATTTTGTGTTTAAAAATTGGATTTTTTTTGGGTTATTGTGAAGTTGAAATGATGATTTTCTTTTTTATTGTAAGAAATGTTGAGATTATTCATTTTTGTATTGATTAAGTTCATTAGTTGGATTATAATATCAATGGAAAGTTTATTTTTATATTCAATTATTTAATGTTGATATTAAGGTGCATATGTTAGCTAGATTAGCAAATAAATAGCTATTAAGGTGAGTTGGTGATAATGTGCTTTTGAAAGTTCTCAAATTCAATTTATGTTTAAATTCATTTTTGTATGACTATATGTTTATAATTGCATTAGTGAAATTTGCTATGCTGGATTTATATTTGTTGTGTAAGTGAGTTATGAAAGTCTTACTTTAGTCATTTTTGTTTCCCTTGTTAGTTTTGCTGTTATGCTCAATGTTGCTTTCTATTATATGCTATTGATGTTGTTATTAAATGAACATAAACATTGGGCCTTTTTATTGAAGATGATGGAATTTGAAGTTGTGGGATATGAAACAGTACTGCTGAAAAAGCTAATATTCCATGGAGGGACATGACTAAGGAGATATTGGAATCGGAGGTCTACAAGGAAATGGAGAGTGTTCGGAACCCAAACATTGTATACCCGGATTGTAATTTCTGCTCTTATTTTGCCATCTTAAGTTTGAGCTTATATTGTGGCTATATGTGTCTTTGAAAGTAATTCAAGGTTGCATTATAGAGAATGTTACTTGTTTTGCTTCACTATATAACAAGGTTTTGTTATAATGAAGTGTTGAGGGCAGGTTGAAAGCCATAACTTGAGAAACCGATATAAAGATACTCCGTAAAAGATTTGGTTGGTGTAGTTAAGGGGCGTTTTATTGTTAACCCATCTCCGGAGATAGCTTTCACGTTTATAAAGTTATACTTTCCAATTTCTTCCTTTTCTTTTTTGATATGGCAAAATCCATGATGATAATGATGTGATTATTGTATTTTTGTAACTTGAATGCAGATTACCTGAATCCCTTTCATGCCTACGATGAAGGAAATCTTTCATGGCTGGTAATTGCTTATTCACATTGGTACATTACTAAAGAGTTATGTTACTTACGTGTTTTGGTCTTCTTGTGTTTGGTGCTTTTTTTTTTTTTTTTTTGACAATTAAGAAAACTTCATTACAAGCCAAAAGGCAGAGTCGAACAAAAAATAAAAACTGAAACTAGATCAGGAAACTGCAATGTTGTCCGTTAATGCCTATCGTCTAGGAAGGGGCCGCACAAGCCATTTTATGCTGCTCGGAGCATCTACTAGCAATCTTGAACAAGAATCCCTATACACTCTCAAGGCCACAACCAAGACTAAGAAGCATAAGAGTTCCTTCAATTCTGACATTCTGTTGCCACCACAAAGCATAAATGCACTCAACAAAACACATTCCTTAAACTCTTTTCTTCACTGACTTATTGCCATAACATTTGTTAGCAACTGATAAATTACCTTTTACAGCCATGTGTCCTGATTTCGTCTACCATAAAGAATATGCCTATCTACTATATGTTACACGATACACTTTTCTTTTACATAATGCAAAAACTGTCTTTCAATATAACTGTATATGAACTTAACCTGCTCATGGTTGAAGTGAATTAATCAAAAGAGAAGCAAAAATCATAAGAGATAGCATGTGTAAATGTAGGCTGCAGCAGAGGCGGAGCCTGCAAGTATGTCAGTTACTAAAAGAGCTATTCCTGATGCTTCTTCCCTTGATGAAGCAATTGATATAGTACGTGGGAATTGGCTTCGCAAAATTGAGCAACATCATCAACAATACTCTGGAAATTCTACCGTCCAAGACATCTTAGACATAGGATGCTCTATTGGTTGGAGCACTAGGTTTTTGGCCAAGAAATTTCCTTCTGCGAATGTTACTGTGAGTTTCTGTTCCAATTACCTTTCTAAATCATGTAGAATTCTATTGAATCACATTATTCTGGTATTAAGAAGATTGAGAAACGTAATGCTGCAGGGTCTGGACTTGTCACCTTATTTTTTGGCAGTTGCTCAATTCAAAGAGAAGAACATACCTAGTGAAAAGCGCATAAATTGGGTTCATGCAAATGGTGAAGATACAGGATTGCCTGCCAGGTCATTTGACCTGGTTTCAATTGCTTATGTTGTACGTGCTGTTAATCTTTGTATTTAAATGCACTTTAGTGGTTTGATTTGGTGACATTGATGCCCTTTATTACCCACAAACACTACCAAAATGTACAAATGAACCATGATTAGTGCATGCAGTCTCATGTTTTATTCTGGTCAAGTGATTAGTTTCTCAACTTTCTCATAGGTAGGTTGCTCTTAATTGAAGTTAACGAGTAGATGTGTTTCACTTGTTATCATTATCAATTAATCATAGCATTTTGAAGTATGGAAATATAATAACTTGGTAATGCTGCATGGGAATCATTAGAATGACAGTTCGATTTATTTTTTCAAAGCTAAATCTTCATGCCGTAGTTTATGTTTGTCTCTCTTTGGCTCATTAAAGAAGCATGATGATAAAAATCTTGTCTTGAAGGACGTGTATTTAGTAACAGCATTGGTTACCTTATTGAGTATCCACTAACTCACTCTCTTATGTACAGCTTCATGAATGTCCAGCAAAAGCGACAGTTAATTTGGTGAAGGAAGCATTTAGACTTCTTAGACCAGGGGGCACCATTGCGATCACAGATAATTCGGTACGTGATACCTTTGATCTTTTATCTTTCTAAGTTGTTACAACTGATACAGCTTTGTGATACTAAACTTTATTTTTTTTTCCATCTTTCTGCAGCCCAAGTCAAAGATTCTTCAGGTAAATTTATTGTTCTCCAACTAGTTTATGGATAATATAGACTCTTTGTTAGACACTGATTAAATCATAGTGCTTGTCGCTGTTATAGTCTACTCAGAATGATACTAATCTTGAATGAGTGAGGTTGAATTATATATAGTGGAATGTTTTTGTGTCTGAAAGAATATTGAGCTATTGAAAGCTGCAGGCTGTGAATACTTTGTGAAAATGCTGAAGCCTTCCCTTATCGAGTGCTCATTTGAATAGGCTGTGAGAATGATATTGATCAAGTGGTGGTAAAATATTAGATATTCAACTATTTTCACACAAGTTTCTATTAAAAGTTTGTCAATTTTAGTTCTAATGAGAGTAATGCATCAATGCAATAATACAAGTGTAGCATGTAGCAGCAGATCTGAATGTTTTCCAACATCTAGTAGAAGATATTGGTATATAGTTTCAAGTTATTACTTCAATTTAACCATTCTTATCATGTTACGAAATTATACAAACACAACTACATTCAATGCAAGTCACTCTTTTAATTGCCATTTGGCTGTTGAAATTGGCAAATATCTGATGTTGTTTATTCTTCCTCAGGTGCTAACTTTGCAATATGAAACTTAACTGTTCATATACTTTTTTTTTTAATAAATTAGGAACTATCTCCGGTGCTATTTACTTTAATGAAGAGCACGGAACCATTTTTGGATGAATATTACCTGCTTGATTTGGAAGCCGCAATGAGAGAAGTCGGATTTGTTCATGTACAGACTGTTCTTACAGATCCCAGACATAGTACAGTCACAGCAACAGTTCCATACTAAGGCGAATCATATCTTTTGTGCATTCAGTACTATAAGGCTATGTGCCCCCCAAAGTAAGGCAAATAAGGTTAGGGTTGGTTGATATAAGTTATTATGTGCTATAAGGAGTGTAATTTTTCCAAGAAAATTGATTTTCCGAGCAGATTGATTTATGTGGAGTCCTATATTCTTTAGCTAGTACGTTTATGAATGTCTTTATTTGCCTTCATTTTCTCTCAACTTAGCTGTTCTGAACACTTCAATTGAAGTTGATAGTCTCTCACTACAACATAACCTGAAAGATGACATAGATGCAACATGACTGAAACACGAATCAACCTGAACGGTTGAACTGTCAACGAGATGCATTTATTGTGTGATGCATTGAGTGGGGAGTTACGATTTTTGGGTGGCAACACAAACTCTTAAGTTTGACCAGTAAATTTTATCATAACTATATTTTTAAATAAAGTTGATTTGTATTAAAACAAAAATCTTCATTTATACTCCTATAGAATGCCCAACAATAGCATTACCTAGTATTAGTGTTCACATCAGGGTTAGTGTTGCCACGGCCACTTATGGAATGACGTTAATACACACTGGGTAGTTCCGATGCAACACAAAAGTTCATTAGCTACTTGTATTTTACCCCCCTCCTACCCTCTAAGCTAGATAAGTTAATACTTCCAAACATAAGCTTCCTTTGTTTCTAGAATCAAGCTAATATGGCGGGATTCATATCATATCCGAACATACATTTGTATATACACATAATATACATTCATATACACCCCAAAAAACATCTATTCAGTTATGCAGAAACTATACAAACTGCATAACAGTCCACATTGACAGGGTTAACTGAATTATGAAGCAACCAGTTACCTCACCAAAATGCACAGTAATCTTCCTTGTAACTAGCAGAATTCATCACCAGGGGGCTTGTACCTGTTCCTGAAACATTAGCTCATGATCTTTGATCTTTGACTTCAGATTCAAGATATCAGCAGCACGCTTATTATGAACCTTCTTCATTTCCGCAAGTCTAGCCGTAAGACGCCTGATTTTATCTTTAGCCTGAGCATTTTTGGAACATAGCTCTGCAGACTTTTCTCTAAAAGTGGGTACCTTCGAATCATGCACAATGCTTTGAAGACAAAGCAAACGATCACGCAGAAAGCCAACATTCATCCCAAGAAGTTCAACAGCATTTAAAGTCTTATCCCAGATTGCAAATTCATCCTTGGAAGTTGAGAGCTCACACTCTCTCAAGGAATTAGCTACGGTAACAGTCGCGATGATAGTTCCACCAACAAATATGTTATTCATTGATTTTGGAAGATGGACATGTAACAACCCATTTTGGCTGCAACAAAGATTGTAGTAGCTCAAGCTGATATATTGAGGGAGCTCAAAGTCTTTAAGCAAGTCCTTAATTGAGCTGTTAAAGTCATCGAATGTTAAGACAGCATTCGGAGCCGCTGATTTGCACATTTGTAAACGACCTTCAGATCTCATTGAATCTTCAGAACTAATACTGTTTTCTAAACTGTCTGGTGGCTGCATAGTTCTCTGATTACTTTCAGCAAGGAGTTTACCTAGGCTGGATCTTGCAAATATATCTGAACATAAAATTTCAGACTAATATCAGTGAGAAAGGAAGAGATACTGGACAACAGTTTAGTTGCAACATTTACCTATTTTGGGGTTATAGCTTAAACTCTGACCTGTTTCACTAACCTATATAAGGATGTGATATTCATGCCAACATGTATTTTCAAAATATCACCCATTTGTTAATATGTAATCAAAGATATTAGGGTCCCAAGGAATTACTCGTCAGATTTGCTTGTTTAGAGAACAAGTTTAGGTTAATGTTGCAACAAAACAAAACTATATGAAGTAAAAAAGAGTAAACCCTGAGAAGAATCTACCAAGATTACTTTGTTCTCCAGGAGAATTTAAATTTAGGGTGTAAAGTGCTCCCTCTACATCAGCCAAGCTATTTTTCTTAACTATGTCAACCTGCAAAAAAAAATTATATAAGTAGGGGGTACCACAAACAAAATCCGTGTTTATCAATTGCTTGTTTCCTATAGTTTTGTATCAAGAGAATTCTAAATCTGATTCGAGACCAAATCCTGAAGGAATTACATTGTTCTTTCTCTAAATGCTGATACAGCAATCCCTTTTGTACTAATATTCTGTTGTCAATCACTGCCGCTAAGAAAGCTCAAGTTGCTTTTACCCTCATTTTTAAGAGCTTCTTTCGTCCTGAACTTCCACTCTTCATAGCTATATATTAATGGTTTGTTGGCTGCAGGCAATGTGATAATAAGACAAGAACCCCTTAGTAGGCCAATCAACTATGAATCAATCATGAACCGGTTTTAAGATGAAATCCATTATGGGTCCTTTTAAAAGTCGCTCATATTCCTCATTGCTCTACCACTCGTAATAAGTGCACCAATAAGGTTTCCAAACACCACCTTTAACAGGTTTTGCACTAGGTTATACTACTTAGGGTAGTTCTACCAGACTACCATAAGTCCATGTTTTTTTTCCCGATACATGGCCATTCTACCATTTTTCAACACTAATCAAGGGGTTCTTTTAGTATGCTTACTTTACTTATTTGTTATTTCTCCTCCGTTCCAAGAGTGCAGCAAGCACAACCGTTGCAGAAATTATATCAAGCATCAAACATGCACAAAGGGAAACAAAAAGATATTCCTTGAACAAGATTACCTTGAATTTAGTGGCTGATAACAAATGAAACATAAGAACGTCTCCTACCACTAGTTTCTCAGAAATAGCGAATTCTTTCCATCCACCACTTAGTCCTGTCTTTCTTACAAGATATTTTGCCTTATGCGGCTTCTTGCTCTGAGCTTCCAACGTAATAAAAGTGTCTACTTGAGGTAAGTATTTCCGGCTAAATGATGCAGGAAGTCCCTGTAATTATCAAAGGTTGAAAGCATCAAAATTAACAAACACTTGTGATTCTTAGCAAAAGCAAAATGTAAGTGGTGCACATATCACGCAATAGAGTCTAAGGCTAACCATCCAATAACCACCAGAAACATGCGACTTCAACACATATTTGATGAAGCTTGGAGATTTCGGATCCAATTTGGACTGAAGCTCTTCAGCTGGAACTGAAGCTCTTCAGCCGGAAAAGGAAGAGAAGACTTCACTTTTCCGTCAGTATTTTCCTTAGAATTAAGCCTACATCTTCAAATAATCAACGAACCACCGTAAGTCACAACTTGCGCCACAAATAAATTTAAGAGACGAGTAAAATGAATAGCTAAAATTTCAATCTTCTGAAAACTAGAACCACCTTCTAAATTTTCTGCGGGGAAGCCCTAAATCCTGCAAATTAATCAAAGAACACATTCATGAGTTGTTTGAAATCATTTGTCAAACAACTAGTTTAAATGATAAACTGATCCCAACTGAATTGAAATGACTTTAAACAACTTGATCCAACCATAATTCGATCACCAAATTAACATCAGTTTTAGTTGTTTAACTAGCTATGACACGAAACACTCAAAAACACCAAAACAAACAAACCGAAAATATGGTTACCAAATAAAGCCATGGTCTCTTAGCCACTAGTGATCTCTAGTTAAGGAAGGTATCAGAATAATTTCGAGGGCAGTTTAGGCTTAAGCCTGAGTGGTAATGTTAACTCCATATAAGTCATTGATCTATCGCATAGCATACACTACGTATCCTAACAATGTCATGACGCTACATCATTGCATCATCAAACCATTTGGATAAAGTTAAAGTACTTCTATTAAACCTCAGCTCGATCTGATCATTCTAAAGTGTTAAACCTTTGACACTAGCTACCAACAAGCTAGCAACTCAGCTGCTTCAAAGAAAGTTGTAATAATACACGCTTTGTTATAATATTAATTAATTAATTAATTAGTTAATACGTACTCCCTCCGTTTGTTTAATTTGGTTACAAATAATTTCAAGTGTAACTGACCAAAGCTAATGAAAAACATTTATTAATATAGCAAATTAGCAATTAGTTTAACATATCATTAAAAAAAAAAAAAAAAAAAAGTAATTGCATGTCATTTTTACCCACTACTAGATCTTCCACTGCACTATTAGAGAAATTAAGCAAAATACAAAAGGTTCGAATTTCAGAAAGTATGCATGAGCTTACAATTTCAAGAGAAGAAACACTGGCATAACTCCTCAGCTTCTTAATTTCACCCTTCAAATTAAACTATATATTATATAGTACTTAATTACAAATTATTCATACTAAATCTTAATTACAGTATAATAATATGAGGAAAGACAAAGGGAGACATACCCTGAAAGAGGTATCTGTATCTGGCGTATAATCAGACATGGTTGAACAACAAGAAAATTGTCTTACCACTCATCTAGTCTTTCTACTCCAGTATTTGTAACTAAAATTACTCAATCACAGTTATAATTCACTATGCTAGTAACTATTAAGTAGGTAATGCCACTTGTCACAATCTCACAATGCCACCTTACACTATCATCCATTGTGTAAAACTTTCTTTCTTATTTCTAAGAGTTTATAATTATGTAGGATGGTTACTTTGATATCTTCTACGTTGTAGTTTGTACATATAAATTTTCACAATTTATTTTTCAAATACAAAATATTAAAATTAAATAAAAAAAAAAATTGAACTTTCACGGGGATGATTGGCAAATGCAAATGTTTCAACCTGTAATAATATTGAAACCAAGACGTATGCGTCTAAAAAAAAAAAAAAATACTACTACGTATATATTTCTTTTTACATGCTTGTCAATTCATATTTTTCGGTGATGCAAATTAACTAGTAGTTAATTTGGTGAACAGAAAAAAATTTAAATAGAACACGCTCCACATTCTTATAGTTCATGGAATACAAGATACGGAGTACGTACCCTGTCCTGTACAAGCCTGTATAAATTTCTTGCTCAGATAATGTGTTAAGCATAGCTTTTGACATTAAAGGTTAGATATCAGTCACCTGCAAGTTTCTAACTTAACTTCTAAGTGAGGAACTGAGGGTTGTAGGAACAAGAAAGAACACAGATACAGTTACATCTCAGAAAAGCCTCAGTCCTTCAGCAAGGTGATCATGCAGTTACCCTGTTATAAGCCTATGAAATGCAAATTTACCTAAGAAAAACTGAGTTGTTAGCTTACCATTGACGAACCATTTGTCAACGACTCAGCAGAAAACATATACAAGGTTAGCATATACATGCTCTTAAATATAATGAGCATTTCTATGTGTATGGCTCTATCAAGTAACTTTACTCGGATATTAAAATTGGTGTGTTTGTCACCATGTCCATGGAGAAGCAACTTCTTCCTTAAACTTAAGCTCCTGATTTTTAAACTCCAATTTCAAGGCTTTAATGTGAGCGTCATATTGACAGAAAAACTTCCGGAAGTCACCAAGCAAAACCTCAAGATCCTCTAGATTGGCTTTAATTAGAGGGTTGGACTGTGCAGCTTTGAGTTCCCACAATTTAGTACGTATTACTTCAAGTTTCTTTACTTCAATTTCTGTAAACCAGCGTTCTTGACATGCTTCTTTATATTTAATCTTTGCTGCTTCAGCCTTGGCAGCAAAGCTCTCAAGGTGGTGTAGCTGAGCAAGGAGGAAACTGACATTCATTCCATGAGCTGCATGACCATTCAAGGTTTTTACCCAAATTGCATACTTATGAAAGAAGATTGATAGCTTGCAAGTTCTCAAGGCGTCGGCTATGCTGACTATGTCTAAAATCATTTTCTTCAAGTTCTTAACAAAGATCCAACATTTGAGCTTAGGATCAATACCGTCAAATATATGAGCATGAAGAAATGCATTCTGACTACAGCAGAGTTTATAATAACCTTGTAGGGTGCCATAAGGAACCTCTTGGTTTTGAAGCAATCCATCTAAGGAAGCTTTGAACTCTTCAAAGCTTGAGATGTCACTGAAAAGCATCTCCTTGTGAATTAAGATGGAATCTCCAACAGTTTTGGATCTTAGCCTTAGACTCACTGGATTGTTGTTTTCTGCAATCTGATCTTCTCCCCCTCTCTTATAGACAATTAGCGGTTTGCTATTTACCTTGTTTGAAACACTTGGCTTCATATCATTGTATAACTGAAGGAGATCAACAGGGAGCTTGAGTTCGTCTGCAGAATTTTTCCTTACAACATATACCTGTACAAGAATATTGAACAAATTTCAAAACTTGGCAAGTCTATGGTAAACACACTGGAATTCTGTTGTCTCAAATTAATACTTTTGCTGTAATATTTCAAATAATCCGTATAGAATTTGATGGGAAAAGCAAGTTGGATAACAAAGACAAAGGTCATATATCAGTACTTCAGTAGTACAAACACCTAAGAGTCCTTCCTGTATTCTTCAGCTGCTATATGAGCTGCCAGTATAACCAGCCATGACATTTTTTTTATGTACACTACATGATTATAGAGTTCATTAATCTCACAATATCCGAAAGTAGTCCTTACTTGAATTTGATTGTCTTGACACTGTTACCGATCCTCTATAGATATATGATGTTATATCAAATTCTATTGAAGTGTTGACTACCGTACAGTCTACACTGATATAAACAGCTACAATTTAATAACACAGCACATCCCAATTCATACTATGATTTTACCACATGATTGATTTTTCCCTCTTTCACTAATGACAAACTCCTGTTGTAAACCTCTACACAACTATCAGAATCATCATTTGAATAATATGCAGGGTATAGCGAGTAGCAACTGCTGCTGTGCGCTAAACACATAGTATGTGTGTCAGAGTGTCCACAGTTAGCACACACTTATAATACGAACTACGGAATGATAGTTATATACTAACAACAGTAATACGAACAGATAAAGTGATAAGCTGAGCCTAAAGGCGACAACCATAGAAGCAAAACCACAAAGTTGAATGTAAAGCAGCTAATAAGTTACAACTAACATCACCTTAATTTCAACCACAATGCAGGATCTCATGCCAAATTCCGGAAACAAATAATGTCACTATTCAAGAATTCATAACAAGTTAAAGTCTCATCCAAAACAGAAATCGTAACAAAGATGAATAACAGATTAAGCAACAAAACTTGAAAGTGCATGACCAAAAGAAATAGAAATGCAAACACCAAATACTTGAATCAACTACTACCTTGAATTTGGTAGGCTCAACTAGTTGGAAAACAACAGCATCCTCTACTTCCAAATTCTTTTCCAAAGCAAACTTTTTCCACCCAGCACTGAGTCTACAAAGTCTAGGCAGATACTTGGCTTCGTATAGTTCTCCGGCTTCTGTCTCGAGAACCATAACAGTGTCCAACTTCGGTAAATAAACCTTACAAAATGCTGCAGAAAATGCCTACCACTCCACCAAATCAACCAGGTAAGAATTACACCCCAACATCACTACATTAGCATGAAACATACTGTACAATGTACAATAATAATTACTCTAGTTTGTAACATTTCCCTACAAAAGTGTTATAGAATACTAACCAAATGAAAACCAACTTCAACATTGGATCTTTGCATCCATCTCACGGTACTTGGGTATTCAAGTTTCAACATTGGTTGAATTTTTTCAGCTTCATTCATGTGACATTTTCTAAAAACCTGTTTAAGTGAAAAGCACATAAAATATGACATTAAGGTTTCAAAACAATCATTAATTTGCTTAAAATTACACCCATCATTACATGAAATTTTGGCAAAAATGTATCAAATTATGCAAGAACTCCTTCATTTAATCCAAATATTGGCATACATGTCTCAAATTATGCAAGAATTCCTTCATTTTAACCAAAAATTAGCATACATGTCTCAAATTATGCAAGAATTCTTTCATATAAACCAAAAATTGGCATAAATATCTCAAATTATGCAAAAATTATTTCATTAAAACCCAAAATTAAGCAAATTTAACCCGAGACAAACGCATATACTTCCTTCTGATTTTATCAGCTCTTAACTTTTTTTGCTTCAACTGCATAAAAATCAAACACCCATTTCTGTAAATATCCAATTAAAGAGAAATCACAGAAATTTCTTTAGCAAAGTTCAAATCTTTAAACAATTTCTTGTTGAATTTTTCATTCTTTTCCTCTGTTTTTTTAGCCTAAACATCAAAAAACACCCACATTTTCACATTAATAATTAAAAGACAAACAAAGTAATTGCATCAAATTAGAAGAATGAAGAAGAAGAAGAAGAAGAAGAGAAGGAAAAATACAAACTTGTTTTTCCATGGTAATGAAGAATTTGAGGTGCAAGAAAACCCCAGAAATTAAAAAGAAATTAAATGTGTAAAATGTTGATTTAGTTTTGGGAAAAAGGTTTATTAAACTGAAAAATGTGGTCAATTCTGCGGTGAATTGTGAGTGTGTGAAAGTGAATTAGTAAAATACTGAAATGTAGTAGTGTGTAGGTGTAGCAAGGTTCATGTCAGCAAAATGGAGTTTTTTTTTTAAAAGAATATAAATGACAGTACTGGGTTGCGGACTTGCGGGACGCAACCAAGTAACCGACTAAGGTGGCAATTGGACAAAATTACCCTAACAATAGCAATTTTGAAATTTTGAGTGTATTGAAGTCAATTTTTTTTTTGAACTTATTTGAATAGAACTAGATTTAAATAGTCATATAGGGGTGAAAAAATGAAATTTAAAATGAATTATCCGTTGAGTGAGTACAAAGATTCTACTTTGATTTCTATACGTATAGCATTTGACAAAATTAGTTGATAGCCCAAATCATATTTTTAGCTTTAACTGTAAATTGTCCAAATAAGAAAACTCTGGAAGTTGGGAGACATGCTCCGAAATTGTGGTAAGACATGCTTAATCTGTGACTTAGTTCTTTTCTGTTCTTTTGTTTTCTTTCGCGGAGTGTTTTTTTAATTATCCCACCGTATTATTCGGTACCAAAAAATAGTGGAACAGCACATTAGTTGGGATGGAAATGTGTTTAGTTATAATTGGTTTAGATCGGGTTAGTTTGAGTGTGAGGTTGAGGGGTTCTGCTAATGATTGATTCTAAATTTCAACATCTTGAGAAAATATAAAATTTTAGTCCTCCAAATTTGGGAATGATAATTTATAAACTTAATTAGATTTGAAGGCTTTGTGTTGTTGGGGTCGAACCACAGTTAGGGCTAAGCAAAAATATTTGAAGATCTGAAAATCCGAACTGTATTTAATTCGATTTTTAAGATATCCGACCGAAAAAGCGGATATCAAAAACCTATTCAAATATCACTTTTGGCCCTTTTGGATACCCGAATTCCCGAAATTTCAGATATTGAACCGGATGTCCGAAAATTTTTGATACCAGATATCTAGATGTCAACTTTTATGTACTGAATCTACCAAAAATATAGGTCATTCTTATAAAGGTCTGACTTTTGGGTATAATAAACTGGTAAACTCAAGAATCTTACAGAGTACTTCTACAAAAATTAAGTTAGTCTGTACGATTGCTAACGGACAATATTTAACATATTCATTTTTTTTATTTGGCACTTATATTGTCTTGCCGTATATTTGTGTTTTATTTTGTGAAAGAAAAATTAGAAGCTAGATATCCAGAGTATCCGATCCGAAAATCATTGGATATTAAATACGGATATCCGAAAATTTTGAATACAAATACAAATATTGATTTTTTGAAAATTCAGATCGGATATCCTATTCGTGCTCAGACTTAACCACAATGGAGCTCGGACTAAGTTAGCAATTGATTAAAGTCAAGGTCGCTAAGTCTCCAAAACATAAGTCCGTATTAGTGTATTACATGCCTAAACGTCTACTCCGTATGTAATACATGGTGATTAGACATGGATGACCCTAATATTTGTGGGGTTATTGAATTTTAATCACTTTAATTATGCAATTGCTGGATACTTTATAGTTAAAAGGTTATATTTCTGGTAATAAATCAATGACTAATTTCATGATTCTTTTCAAACCATGTAGAAAAGCCTCCTATGACTTAGACATTTGACAACGATGCAACATCTTTCAGAAGGAAAAGAAATTGGGATTCCAGAATTTATCCCAAAATTAAAGATATTTAGTCAATAACCGTAACCTGAAGAACTGGTATTTTCTTCTTTTTATTTCCTTTTATTTATGTTGCTTTAATACAACAATAATCTAAAATCTACGCTATTTCAATTTCCAACTTACTAACTCACTCTCGTGTATTTTTTAGCAACCCCAATTATTTGAATTTTCAAAAGAAATTTCCAAGATTTTTTTTTATTTAATATAATTTTCCAACATTTTAATTTAAAATTAATTTACCATAACCTAGTTGTAATTTGTGGAAGAATTGTTTGACTATAGTATTAATTTTCTTTGAAATTTTTGCTTGTCACGTCTAAAGTCTATTTCTGGGTTATAAAATCCAATAAACTGAAATTGGGTTTTCATAATTTTATCAATTTCTGTAAAAAGTTTGAAGCTTTAGATGTTTTGTTTTTGTTTAATTGATGGTGCAAATTATGTCAAATAATTGGGATTGTGAAGGTTTCTTGAACATCATTTATGTGGTTTTTGCCTTTTGTGCTGCCCTTATTCTAGGAGCTCTTAAAGGTTCTAACTTTCTGTCCCCTTTGACTTGGAATTTCATGGTTTTGACTTTTGATGTTCTTGAGTTTATGTTTCTGGGTATTAAGTTGCTCAAGAAACAATTGAGTAATTTATGTTGGTTTAATTTGTTTTTATTTTTTTGTAAATTGTTTGTAGGTGTGTTGGTGGGTCCAGTTGCTGGTTTGATTTTGATTGTAGGAAATATTGCAGTGATTCTGGGTTTATTCCCTGTGCATGTTTATTGGACATTTTATACCATTATAAAGTAATTTTCCTTGTGTTTGTTCTTATGTGTGGATATATACTGTTTTCAGTTTGTCTTAATTTGGTGTTTATAATTAACTAATTAATGCATAGTTTGATTGGTGTTTTCTTGTTTTCGTCTATAATTCGCTTAATTGCAGCACTGATAGGTTCGATATACCGCTAAAGATAGCCATATTGTTGGGTTTGCCAGCTCTTGCTGCTATTTGGTTGGCTCTGAGCATAGCAGGAAGTGTTATTGTGGGTGTAGGATATGGGTTTTTCACTCCTTGGGTTTCGGCTTTTGAAGCTTTCAGGCATGAAAATGAAACCAAAAAATTCTTACACTGCATTGTGGTAAGATTCTTAAATAGCCTGTTTCTGAAATATGGGTTTGAGCTTTCGTTCTTTGCTCCTTTCTCAGCTGATTTTATTATACTATTCTCATTCGATAATTAGGATGGAACCTGGGATACTGTTAAAGGAAGCTGTATTGTTGTCCGAGATTTTGCTGATATGTGCTATCATTCATACCCGCTTTACTTGAGAGAGATTCGTGAATCTACAAGTTCGAATCAGCTTCAGACTCTTAGGTAGGTATTGATTTGTGATGATCAGATTGTCTATTTAAAAACACACACATTGTTAGAATGTTAGCAACCGCAGCTTCTTGGCTTCATACTTATAAAAAAAATAATAATAAATAAAAATTCTAGGCTTCACATTTGAAACCCTGAGGATTCCCAGTAAAATTTCTGTATTAATCAATACTAGAGCCATAAATTCAATAGTGTGTGATAAACAAGCGATCCCATATCATGAATTGGGTCTGATAGCTGTTCCAGCTAAGCTGACTGTGCTAAATACTAACATATATTGGTTCTCCTGCAGGTTTATTCATGTACCAGCAATCATTATTGTTGGTTTGATGGGTCTGATAGTTGATGTTCCTTCTTTCACGGTTATCTCCATAATAAAGTCTCCTTTAATGTTACTCAAGGGATGGCAGCGGTTGACTCATGATCTTATTAGTCGCCAGGGGCCTTTTCTTGAAACAGCTTGCATCCCAGTTGCTGGTTTGACAATCCTCCTGTGGCCCTTGTTTGTTATCGGAAGCATTGTATTGGCTATCTTCTCTAGCGTTTTTGTGGGATTGTATGGCTCTGTTATTGTATATCAGGTACATATGCTTTGAGACATTTACCTCGCAGCTTTTCAAACTGTAGTCCTGAATCATATTAAATAACCTTTGATGCCAATATGGATGTAGGAAAGATCTTTCAGAAGAGGCCTTGCTTATGTCTTCGCAATGGTTGCTGAGTTTGATGAGTATACAAATGACTGGCTTTACCTGAGAGAAGGAACTATATTACCAAAGTAATGACTCTGCCAATCTTCTTTGGTTTGCCTTAAAACTTGTCAAATATCATTCTGTATATGTTACTTTTGTTCTTGTTGATTGTGAGTTTTATTTGTTGATCACTGATCAGATTAAATAATGGCAGCCAGGTTTCAATACAGAAAACAGGCTTCAAACTCATCAGAACTTACTGTTAGTCAAAATCGATTTCGTGGTGACAAGCTCAACTCAGGCCCCTTGGAATCACCTTCAATGCTTATGCCAAGTTTAGCACCTTCTAGATCAGTTAGGGCGACCATACAGGAAGTGAAGATGGTCCAGGTATAGTTAATGGTTGCGAACTCGTAATTTTAAATTAATGTTTCCAAAACATTAGCCAGTCCATGTTTTTAGTTTCATTCTTTCAATTTCTGATGGGAACCAAGTTTCTTTTCTTGGCATATAGAACTTTATTGTGAAACAGTCTATGAAACCCATGCTGTCAGAAAATTAAATGAACATTCTTCCAACCGGCAACGCCACTAAAACAAAAATACCAAATCTTTGTCCAAAAAGATGGATTGGCTGCATGAACCAATAATTTATCTTCGGCTTTCCTCACTCCACATTCAACAATAACACTTTAGGTCACGAATTCAACAGCAGAGATTGACCGAGTTTTTTTTTGTCTGAAGTCAGAATTTACAAGCACAATTTTAAAACCACTGCTTTAGCCTTATTTTCAGATCAAAAAATAAAAGTTTTTTAAGTTCTTTTTCGTGTTAATAAAATATGTTGTAGGTGTGGGGAAACATGATGCTTACATGTGAAATGAGTGGCAGAGATCTTCTGGATGCTAGAGTTTTAGTTCGGGCTGACCTTTATGAATGGTTGAAGGCGAAGAACAGTCATGAAGCACCCATTATTGGAGTTGGTCTTCCTAGCTATTCAACTTTGCATACTATAATGCGCTCTATACAAGAAGGGGCAGACGGCATTCTACTGTGTGACGATGTTATCATCACCCATGAGAATAGACCCCAGGATAGATTAATAGACTGGTTTTTTCAACCTCTACTGGTCTTAAAGGAGCAGATCAGGATCTTAAAACTGAGTGATGGCGAATTGCTTTATTTAAAGAGAGTGCTTCTTTTTGGAAGCCAACCCCAGAGGATGGAAGCCTGGGAAAACGGCTGTGTAATACCTCAAGACCCTCTCAGAGCTGCTCAGATTCAAGGCATTAGCAGAAGGTATTGCTGCACAATTTTCCTATATGTTTACTACTAGGCTTTATTCCTGCAGCTATAATCTGCTGAACTAAATTATTGAAATTATTTTTAGTGATTGAACTAATATTTACTAATTATAACTGAAGTTAACTGATTACAACTTATCTGTATTGATAAGTCAGATTTGAATCCATAAGATCAGGACCCGAATCCATGATTGATTGGCCACAATGTATTTCTTCAACTAAGTTACAAGAAGTGCCTGTCAACATGGAGTTTCATTGCATTTCCTTTCTAATCCTTGATTGTTGTTATGTACATGTTGGTCTGGCAGGATGACAGGATTGGCAAGAAGCATGTCGAAGCTACCAACATACAGACGAAAATACCGCCATATAGTCAAGGATTTGCTTGATTATCAATCAGAGAAGGAAGGAGTCTCGATCAAGCTAGAGTCTGTGAGATCCGTCACTTCCGCAGAACCTGTTTAGTAGGAGCTTTTTTTCTTGTTCTCCTTTGTACATAGATATCCAAATAGATACAGGCATTAGTTGTTTATGCTTCCACATTTATAATCTTCCTTCAACCATTCTGTATTTCTGTATATAAGAATATAAGATATTGTGAGTATGTAGCCCTTTCTTTTTTTCCTTATTTTTTTTTCTCCTTTTTCGGGGAATATATTTTTACTACATTGTGTCCAAATTATGGTTCTTGTTCTAATGTTCTCTATACAATATCAGATAAATTGTCAAAATTTATGTTGTACACTAGTAATGAGAAAGTACAAATCCAGAGTTACTCTTAAATAATTAGAGGAGGGCATTTTTGTAATTTTACAAGTTTTGTTTTTTAAGTGAGATATGATCATTATTAAGTTATTTAAGTCGCACCAATTATTTTAAATTCACAATTTAGATCAAGTCAATGTTCATATTTTTCCAGTCAAAAATTTGATTTGAAATTATAGTCAAGGTGGATATGTTTTCAAGTTAGAATTAGTAATTTTTAGTTGGAAAAAAAACAAACCTCTTTTACGTCAAGTAACCTTCACTAGTGACAATAATGCTATTTGGTTACAGAAAAATTAATTTTTAGTCTCATTATCACTGTTTAATGCAAGTACTACAAATTACCAAAGGGATCATAATTGAATTGGCTTTGCGAACGGAATATAAATTCCTAATTTAATTTGCCGGTTTGAGAAACGATGTTAACATGAAACAATGACGAACCACTAACATCCAGCATTATATGAACTTATAAAGAATGGAAAAGAAAGAAGCCGTTAACATCATGGTAGATAATCACTTTTTGTCATCTATTTATATATTAAATTATAGATAAGAGTACAAAACTTAGTATCTCAACTCATTGTAAGATGCCATGCGATAGATGCTCAGTATATTCAAGAGCATATAATATGAACCACTATTGAAAATTGCGGTTCCATGTACTTATTTTTGTATGCATGGACCAAATATGTTTTTGTTTGTATCATGTATTAATTAGTTGATTAGTACTGCAAAAATTATATGATGAATAAATCAATCAAAGTTGTACTCGTATTATAAAAATGTTTTCTACCTTTTCTTTTTTTTGTCATGCATAGGAGAATGATAATGGACATGATTATGTGTTCATTTGTACTTGTAGTTACTAGCTCTTAATCATCCCATTAATAATGTTAAGCAAACAAAAGACAAGCAATTGAGACTAGAGAGAATAATATGATGTCATTGGTAAGATTGGTGTTGAACCCCATGTGATTTCTAGGTATTTGTCTAAGCCACTGGTTAAGGGCCTTTGTTGGATGTGCTCTAATTCTAAGGACACTCACTAGTGAGGTTGTGAGGGGAGTGTTGAACCTCATGTGATTTACACTAGTGAGTTGTCCCGTATCGGAGAAAAATGAGATGTTTAACTAGTTTATAGGCATAGGAATTACTCCTCCTATTGCCAATTGCTTTTAGGATGGAACCTCCTTAAGCTACAATACCAAATTTATTTATAGGAGTTTTTCAATGTTAGAACGAAAGATGGTACTACACTACTATGTTATTAGCTAGCCAGATAACCATTGTTATTTAACAGCTTATGTTGGAGTTGAAAAATGTCAATAATGTTCAATACTATATTACATGGTAATGATGGTATTAACCTGGGAACCATTCGATCTCAATAACAATTTATGCTCGACTCAACATAATTTTACGGAGTATATGATTAGCAAAATCATGAAATACTTAATTGATTCATGAAAAAGAAGAATAGTTATTAAGCCAAATATTGTTTGTACTTTTATTATGTCACAATGTAATGTATATAAAATAGGATTAGCATTATAATTGTCGTAGTGGCCTAGCTGGGTTATTGTTTTATCTGATCCATAATCTTGGATGTCGGTCCATTATACGGAGTAAATTATTGTGGTTTAATGGATACATTATATAGATAGCAACCTAGGATAAACGATATATTCAACTTACATTATCCTTATTGTTTTTGACAGAGATCAGACAAATAAGAAATTAAAGACTGAAAGAGGGAGATAATTGAGGGGTCAATTAAAGGAGGAAGTTAATACAAAGTAATGTAAATCAATTAATTACTAATTTAAAGACTAGGATGTTTGTCTTCTTAGCAGCAACACGCACCTAACCTAATCAAGCTACTATTATTAAATCACAACTCACAAGCGTCCTTCAATTCACCTGAAAAACTCAAGTTGAATGTTTAGATTTAGCAAGAGCTGAGAGGTAAGGCACTTGCCAGCTTACACTGACATTAAATTTGTACTCGTAATTGGCAGTCTGGCACATTTTTAGGCCTTCAGAAGGCCATAAGATTGAACACATACAAAATATGTTACTCCCTCAATCCGTTTCATAGTTCTATATACTTGGTAATCCTAAGGTTATTTTACCACCCATCAATTAGTAATAAACGATAGGGTGGTAAATTAAATTAATTATTTACCGTGATTCGGAAAATAAAAAACTTTAACTAATGATCGTTAGTCAGTTGAGGTAATTGTTCACAATTTGCGTTGGTTCAATTGATAGTGATTGGCCACATTAATGCCATAATAAGACTTACGGTAGATTGGTAGGTATATGGTCAATTATTATACGTAGTTATGTTGGATGTACAGCAGTAGAAGTCTACAAAATGGAGATGATTCTACTTTTATCTTCAATTCTTCTTTTGTAGTTGTATTTGTCCCTCTCGAATTCGATCATGTGTCTATATGCCATATATTACGGTTTTCATGTGGGGTTCAATCTATTTTTGTTGTCGTTGAAATTAATTTTATATTAAAAAGACAATTTATTTTGGTTAAACATGAGAGTTTCATTTCACACTTTTAAATTAAATCACCTAATAATGCAAACACATTGATGGATCAAAATGTTGCAATTGAAATTGATGTTGTTACATATAATATTTAGCATCTGTTCTCTTTTACGAGCTAGTGTTATTTCAAGCAATGCGGATTATCAATTTTATTAATTATACCTTGTGTATGGATCGGAAATTAAAGTATGAGGCCATAAAGTGTTTTGGAAAAGTTAAATTAAACTTTGTTTAAGGAGCTGAGTGTAATAGCTGAGTTTCTTTTCTACATGTAAAGTTATGTAATGTAAGCTTAATTACACAATATATTTATAACTGTAATATATTGATCACATGTGCTAATAGAGATATTTATCTCACGAACACAGATCAAATGGCATGTTATCTCAGCTTAGGGCCTATTTAATTCAACTGAAAATAACTGAACTGAAAGTTTTTTATGAAGGATTAATGAATAGCAAAATAAGGAAAGAGCTGAGCCGAACTGAACTGAAAAGAACTGAACGGATTTTAAGCTGAAATAAACAGACCCTAATTGTATACAAATGTGGTAATTTATTTTGGTTATATATCAATAATTAATTACTAATAAAATCTATAACTCAACATCGATATTCAAAGTGAGATTTATACTAATAAACCAATTTAAACTAATGGCACTTGTTTAGTGTGCCTCCTAATGGGGTTCTTTATAAACAAACATTTTAAGTTGGAAGTTAATCATCAAACTAGGTCAACTTTTGTGTTTAATCATGTTTGCTAATTATTCACAAAGGTCGTTTGCACGCATGCTAATTAATCCCACACAAAATGGGGCGAATCTATAACTAAGCTGAACATCATCAGTTGTCTATTTAGGAGGAATCATCTAGTATAAGATACCTCTTGACAACATTTAATTAAAGGCATATATATGATAATTTTGTGGCCTTTATTTGTGTGAAGTCATTGTCAAAAGTCAAAACAAAATATAGTTTTAATTGTTAATAGTCGTTACTCATTATCCAATGAAAAACTTTTGACAATTAGCGATAGTATGAAACGAACAGATATGTGTGAAGGAATGAAGGATGCATAAACATAATGGCATTTGCAGATGTCACGAGTATATTATGCAAAAACCAAAAGAGTATTTATGAAAGATACTCCCATGTTATTATATATATATGATTAACTGATTATAGGCTTATCAATATAGCATATCATGAATCCATGACCACATTGTCGACGAGTAGGCGGCAATTACATTTTTCTTCTTTTGACAATAACTTTAGTAAATATGGTTCTAGCAAATACATAAGCAATTTTTATCTTTAACATTTTAGAAGTGACTAGCTAGCTACAAGATGTTAATTGGGATTATAGGTCACACTTGTATATAAAAGTAACTCTCATTCTTTCATTCTACATAAACTCAACATATTCATAAAAGTAAATTTATGTCGTCTGTAAGATCGGATCGAGTAACTTCAATCATTTATCGTAATTTAAGAGCATTCTTATTTTGTCATGCAAGCAACTCTAGTCTTTTGTGCTTTAATTTAGCTATTACAAGAACAAGGTAGTTTTTGTCTTATTACAAATCATACAATGTAATGCTATCAGAATAACTCTGGTGTACTCAATTATTACAGTCGTCAACTAGCTAAACTAAAAGCTGGAGTGATTAGTCAGTCATATATATTTGGGGATAAACAGTGGTTTACAAATACAAAATTTGCATTTAAAAAACGATCACAAAAAATTGAGGCAGATGCGATATTCAGTTTGCAGTCTAGTTGTAATATGTCCAGCAAATCAAGTGCAATGATGATAGCATCATCTAAGTCTCTTACCAACAAAAAAAAAGTAGAGTTGAGAGAGAGGAACAATTAAAAGTCGGACACTGTTAGTTGCCTGCGGGGAAGTAAAAGTAGCGTAGCAATCCACTTCCACATGCATTATCATTATTATTAATCACGAACCAAAACTCAACAATAGTTATAATTATAGTGGGGTTAATTTAAGAATATACCTCTGCCAACATCAGTTATCGCATTTTCTTTGATAATCCAAAATCCAATTACAACTAAAAATTCTTCAAAAATAGTAATGCATGCTAACTGAGGAAGCTACACATGGGTGAAAACACTAACAACTACTGTAACCTCCGACTAATTAAGTTACATTTTAACGCAAAACTAATCATAATATTCTAGAATCTAGAGGTCGCAAATTTAAATATTGAGATTTCTACTATCATTCCTACTCATTTCACTAAGTCTGATCCGCACATATATACTAGACATTGAATTAAGTAAGATATGGTGATAATAATTGAAGTTTACCAATTCACTTCCTATAAAACTTAAAATGAATAAGTCAAACCTTGCATGGCTATCCTCTCCAACTAAAGTAAACTAAGAACTAGCAAAAACTATGCAAACATTTTTTTTTACTCGATTTAACTACTGTCAAAGTGTATATAATATTGAGGAGTCTTCTTTAACACATGATTAACAAGTTATTTTTACTGTCAAATAAGAGTATTTGTTAATCCCACAACATGCTGAGAAAGAGAGAATCTAAAAAGCATGTGCGGCTGCTCCTATATGGTGCAACTAAATTTACTTTGCCCCTCTATGAAATGCAATCATAGCTAAGTTGGTGGGAATGTTTACACTTTACGCACACGACTTACCTTCCTTCCTTCCCTCCACACCAAAGTGGTCACCCTCCTTTCTCTCTCTAATTACAAAAAATGAGTACATTTTATGTTAGGACCACTTTGAGCTCTAACTACCTTTTTATTTCTTCCCAAAGCGTAGCAATTATTACAACATTCACCATGGTGATTGTGGAAGTTACAACAACAATGAAAACAAAGATAAGACGTTAAGCGGAACAAGGGCCAAATTAAAGAGTAAAGTCATTGTCTCTTTGATAAGTGCGAATAAATGTAACATGTCGATCATAAGTTTTTTTTTTTTTTTTAACATCATTTCTAATACAAAACTTCATAATAAATTCATATAATGAACCTTCATAAATGTCTTCTCATTGATAGATCAGCTTTCATTTTTGTTACCATTTGGAACATGTGCATATTGTCATTTATAGTTCAACTTCGAAATAAATTTTGATCTATTGTACAATAGATAATATTTTAAGTTAAAATAATGCATTGCTTTAAAACCACGCTCACTAATCAATTTGAAACATGTGTTAGAGTGTGTCTAATAAAAGAAGAATCAATTGTTGAAAATTTTCTTTTAACTTATACTTTGTACATGGATGCGAATACAAATTTGACACCAATCAACAATTATACGCGTAATGGAAACATTTAAGATTTGACACTTTTGCTTTACAAAAACACTTGTTGGAACAATAAAAACCAAACTAAGTCAAAACTTCAAAGTAAAAAAAAAAAAAAAAAAAAAAAAAAAAAAAAAAAAANAAAAAAGAATTAAAATTAGTAATCACAACTGTGATGGATCGAAATGAAGAAATGGCAGGCACACAGGATAATAGTGACATAAAGACGGAGAAATCAACAGAGGAGAAAAGGGAAAACCTTTAGAGAGCAATTGAATTTTTATTTTTTTAACTTTGCTTTATATCAATCAACTGCCCACATCTGATCTTTTTTCACAAATGCACCACACTTTCCGTGTGATGTGGGTTCAACACACTTCACCCCATAGTCATCTCCCCTGCTCTGACTAACAAAAATCCTTCATTCACTTTTTCCATTCCCAATTAAATAAATAATCCCTTTTTTCTGTTGCCAGTAAAACGAAATAATTAATCAATGTAAATTACTATAAGCTCACATATTCAAATGATGATCATGGCAAAAGGAAAGAAGGGTGGGAGGAATGAAGGAAGGAAGTCTCTGAATCACATGGTGTAAAGATTTGATTAGATTAGATTCCCCCAATACGTGTCCGTGACTTACACGGCAAGCTGCCCAATCATGTTAATTTTTGCTCTACTCCTTTCATTTCTTCTACCATACAATCATACAAAATACAATATACTGTAATGAATTTAATTCAGTAACACCATAAATGAATGAAAGAGAAGAAAAAAACAAAAAAAGGACTAAAATTGTGGGGAAACAAGAAAAAGACGACCAAAGGTTGAGAAAACAACAAAAAACCGCATATTCCCAAAATAAATTCCCCTCTCTGCTGTTTCAGTAGGCCGGCATTTAGCAGCAAAAGTGAACAGGTAAAAGGGAATTGAGAGAAAATGGAGGCCCAAAAGCAAATCAATCAATACTCATACTCACTTCTTCTGCTTCGATCGTACCAACACACCCACAAATAACAATCCACTCTTATTAAATCACAAATCCATAAAATAATAATAAATATTATAATGCAATTTCTTTCTGCAACAAATAAATGATTCACAAATCACAACTATACTATTACATGTATGCATGTATAGAGATGTATTATACAAACAATTGCAAGATGTAAAAAGAAAGAAGATTGAAAGGAGTAATTAATTAAATGAGAGTGAATAATAATTGGAAAAATGAGTAAATTTTTTTTTCTTTTGTACTTGGAACAAATTTAAACAGATAGATTTATATACTACACACTACTTGAAGAAAACAAAAGGAGACAGAATGTACAACCCCAAACTCTCTAGTACTAGTACTATTTTGCTACTTCTTCTTTTTTCACTCTAGTCTCATATTGCGAGGCTAGTACTACTCCTGTATGTCTGTATTCCATCCTTCTTTCCTTCCTTCCTTTTTTTTTTTCAACGACAAAAATTAAACTTTACTGCTTTCTAGTACTCGTACTTTTTTTTTTCTCAGGAATTAAATTAGATCAACTTACAGCTAAAATAAGATGAAAAAAAAGTGAAAAAAAAAAATATAGAAATTACTTGAAGAATTTAGTGGCTAATTTTGGCGTAATTGTGGAAGAATTGAAATATCATATCTGCATACAGTCGTCGTCTGATCTTTGTGATTAATTTTCATCAAGTATTCATGGTTTTATTTGAACCCACTCGTAACGACCTTCCAATGGAACTTCCTTCACTACATCGAAATTGTACCTGAAACGACGCGTTTTTCCCTTCAGATTGCCGCAAATTCAAGTAAAGTGCCAAAAGAAAAAGAAAGAGAGTTTTTTAAGGTGTAATTAAAGAAAAGGAAAGTTTACTTGTCAATAAAGTGTTTATGGAGGTCTTTCTCAGCAGCAACAAAGAATTCTTCAATTTCTGAATCTGATGGCATCTTGATCTGCACCGTTGATTTCGCTTCTTCTTGTTTCGTCGCCGGAGATTCCTGGCCGTCCGATTGTGTTGCTTCACTGAATGTTGACATCGCCAAATTTTATGAGTTTTAAGTGAAAAATTAAAAAAAAAAAAAAAAAAAAAAAAAACAGAGAAGAAGAGAGGTGAAGAGAAGAGGAGAGAGGAAAAGAGAATATAAAGGTTGAAAGAGTTTATCAGTTATAAGATTACTTCGGTTTAAATTTCGAATTTCCGGTACATTGTAGAGGAAACGTTATGTGATTAACTGAATTTAAATCGAAAATTTAATTTGAAATATTGAATGAGATAATAATTTAAAAAAAAAAAAAAAAATCAGTTATGAAAAGAGAATCTTACAAACAGCCTATTACCTCGGTTCTGCTCTATTGCTGTCCAAATTCCTTGATGATGCCTCTGCTCCTTCAACCTGTTCATGTTTTTAAATGAAATTAAAAAAATTAATTCATCCTAAAAAATCTAAAGGAAATTCCACCAAAATCACAATTAATGAAACGTAAATTATCCTGTAAAATAATTTTGAAACTCAAAAATAAAAAGAGAAAAAAAAAATTACAGAGATGCTGCAGAAACAAGAATTCGAGGATTAATTGATGTAGAATAAATTAATCCTCAACATCCTCTTTCTAGCACAAATTCAGAGAAATAAAATAAAAAATAATAAGAATAATTTAATTAGTCTCAGAAATTGAATTACCTCTGGATCTACAACTCTTTTCCCCAAACGATCTTTAACAACATCGGTAGAATTCGATTGATCATTATTGCTTGAACAACAAGGCGGCGGAAAATCCGAACTACTAGCAGTTGCGGTGGTAATCACCTCGCTACTAGAGCAATTCGCAACATCTTCAACTTCAACATCATCATCTTCATCTTCAACAGCCACAACTTCCGAAGAAAGCGTCGTATCTTTATTTTCGTCGAAATTCTGCTGCGCCGACAAATTCCTTCGACGACTTCTTAGCTGATGAAATTCATACGGTGAAGAAGATGAAGATTTATTCGATTTCGAAACTTTCTTGATCTTTTTCCCCTGTTGTGAAGATGAAGAAGTAGCCGCCGCCATAGCTAAAGCTGCTCGAGCTGCTCTTGTTTTGACTCCTACCACCGCTATTTCTCCTACGACTTTCTTGCACTTCCGTAAATACCTTCCCATTTTTTTCTCTCTCTAAAAACAAAAACTCTGCAACAATTTTCTCTCTCTAAAATTTTGCAACAATTTTCTCTCTCTTGTCTGTTATCCTATCGTCAATTTGAGAGAGAAAAGGATGAGAAAGAAGCAAGGGTAGAGAGAGAAGGGGATTCCGTATCAACGGTTGAGATTGGGGGTTTAAAACAAGTGGTCCAAACACCGTTACGGTAACGGGAATGAGGGAACTTTATTTTGACGGCGCCGTTATCAATTTATGATTAAGTTAATTATGGTTTTAGCTAATTAAATCATGCCACGTAGCGGTTGTTGAACTGACGGGGTATTTTTAGCTGATGAAAGGTGACTGGTGATTGCCGGTTAAGAAGTGTTGTGTAAGGAAGGGAAAAAAGGGGGAAATTCGGTTAGAATCGTGCGGTTAAGATCACACCATAACATCTTCATCATCATTTGTTCTCCTTTTTTTTTTTTTGTGTGGGTGTTTGTTTGGTAAGAAATTGGTCTTAAGCATAATTAATGTGGATAAAATACAATGCTAAATTTGACCATTTTGCCCCTGATGGGATTTTCTTCAAAAAGTTGTAGCTAAACCATGGTTAAATATCTCAGTTTGAAGTTTATTTAATTCTATGTTAGTGAAAGCGAAACAAATAGAAGTATGGTCCAAATGATAACACAAGGTTATTGTGAAGTTTAAAAGCGACAAAATTTTGTAAAGCGTAAAACAACAACCTACATTCATTAAAGGAGAATAATAATGCAAAAGAATTACGGAATTACCTAATAGATTGCTTGCTCATTGCCCAAAGTTCACAAATGGTTGGTTAATCAAACAATTCACAACTACACTTTTACCACTACAGTAAATCGGTTGGTAGTTATCATTAATGTAATTATATGGGCTTTTTTGTGTGTTATACGCCAATATTTTATAGGAAGAATAGACAAAAGTAGGATAAATTAAAGTAATAAGAACAAAATTTGATATAAAGACTGAAAAATTAGCCATAATAACTGACATAGATATAGATTTATAGGTACATGTTGGAATTATTGAGGATCTTTAGATCTCAAAGTATTGAACACAATAACAAAGGAGCTGAGCTTTCATGTACTATTGAATTTTTTTTTAACTCAAAGTGTACTATAGTACATTGTTTGTTGAGTGTGTTGCCTTTATAGCAGCTTAGATGTCTATATAAGTCCAACACCAATAAATATATGGAGTAATTTAGTTTGTTGTGGAGATTATATTTTTTTTTACCCTGCTTAAGAAAAGACGACCAATTTTATGTAGAAAAAAACAATTTTATATATACATATATACAACATATTAAAAGTCGTTTTTGATAACGCGCGTAGTGATGACACGTGACACTTTATTATGCAATATTGTAATTGTCACATTTGCAATTCACTAGCATTATGTTATAACACCAATATAATTCATCATTTATCAAACTGTTATAGTATGAGGCTTAGACTTTTGAACTTATTTTCAATTCTATATAGTTTACCTTCATTTCAATCCTTGATTTTGTTCATTTCATGATGTGACTTCTAAGTTTGTACTATATATTCAATAAGCTAATTTAATTAAGTTCATCTCATATTAGTTCAATAGAACAAGACCTAAGTACATACGGAGTATATAAATTCTTTTAAATAAACTGATTGAATTATATTAGTTGACTGGAATGAACTGAAAGTAAGCTCAAAAGAAAATAATCCGTTGATATAGTATCAAAGGCATGGTGGTAAGTAAACGGAAAATAGGTTCTGATTTCATTCACATTGCATTGGTCATTTGGTCGTAATGTCAAGCAAGAAGGCCAATAATGCACAAATGCACACTTCAAGCCTAATAGAATTTCATGTAAAGAGGTATTGTAGTGTATAAAATTAGTGTTGGTGTTATAACCATTAACGTATACGATATTAAGTTAGTTTTTGGTTAAGTTATTTTGTAGAAAGAAATATGGAGTAATGAAATATGTTAGATATGATCTGAATAAATAAGGTAAAAGACAATTTTTTTATATGTTATCCCAATCATTAGACATTAGTCAATATAGAAAGAAACATGCTCTATTTCTACTTCTTATAATTAAAGTTCTACAAACGACATATATTATAAATTTATGAGGTACAGAAAAATGTTTTTCACAACAAAAGTCTATCATTTAGTGCAAGATGAATTAATTATCTTTATTATGTCTTTGTAATGTTTTTCACTCCGATTTCCATGGTTAAACAATACAAATATTCAAATACTCCCTAGTATTTTTGCTAACAAAAAAAGTACAAACGGTATTATGGTATTCTCTTTGTCCAAAAAAAAAAAAGGTATACAATGCAAGTACTTAGATAACTTACGGAATACGGTGTATAAAGGAATTGAAGAGTTAGAAGTACAATTTTGATTGTTTTTGTACTACGTGAATGGTAAAAGTTAATCAAAGAAGGAAGGGGAGACATGGCACACATGGGGGCAATAAATGTAGAGGTACCATAACATAACGGCAAAACAAAGAATACCATCCTTTCATTGTGGCATTACTTGCTAAGGTTCATTTATTATTACTCCGTAATTTATTATTTTATATTTAGACTCATTTTCTTTATTTTGGTCTTATTTTTAATTCAATTTATTTTTTTGATTTTTAAGTCATTATATTCACTTTAGTTTAACCCATTTTACTTCAGACGAACAAGACTTAATTGTATGCTTTGGTCCCCGTTACTTGTTAGGTTCCAAAGATTTTGGTGCCCGATAAGTGTACACAATCACCAAATTGTACTACTCCTCATTTACCTTTATGTTTTTAATTTTTAAGCATGGTTTGTTAGGTGAAAATGTACCCATCCGGCCATCCATATATGATTCTATAAGGAATTAACTAATTAAGGAGTATGGATGACCAAACTTACCTAAGCTAAATTGCACATAGTCAATATTAAAAATTGTCTTTACATTGGATGGTTTGGCATTTTTGGATGATCCCTACCTTATTGACTGCAACTTCTTTATTGATTTTTTTTTTTTCAAATTTAAGCATAATTGAATTGCATACTATAAAAAGTTAAAAACTAATATACTCCGTACTCTTATAGTCCTAATTTAAATTTTTACATAGAAATATAATACATATGAAAAAAAAAGTAAAAAATGAAAGAACATATGTCTTCATTTGACAACAACAATTACAATTTGTGTGGATAACAACATAGAAAAGAATGAAATGAGAAAACAAATTGAGATATAAGGAAAGAACTTCAATTAATTATAATAATGGTGACAATATATAACCGATATGATAAAGGAGATAAAAATTTAAGATTGATTCGAAAAATGGTCGTAAAATTTGAACAGCTTAAGCCACCCATGGTCACCTATACCGGAAACCTAAAACAAAGTTTCCGCATTAGACCCATCATACTACCAAGTAATGTCAGTAACAGCCTTTGTTAGATCGAGATTGGATGAACATAGTTTTATTGGAAACCGTGAAATTAGTTTATGTAGTAATGATCTTAAAAGGAAGTAGTCCGTAGACCGTAGTCCTGGAGGTTGGGTAGAATTTGGAAATGTAAAGATAAAGAGGTGAAAACGCAATTCATCTTTTAGCTTGAAATGCCAAATTGATGCACTGTTATATCCAAAACAAGTAAGATAAGTTTGTACCATAATTTAGTGGCTGTTTATCGCTGTACTATTATAGGAGCAACATGCCCAACATCTCACGTGTTCTCCTTCTTCAATTCCTCTTTGAGTTTTTACCAATCAGTCAGACTTTTTTCTCCACTCATATACGATACTATCTACTACTGTATATAATTATACATTATATATTTATATACAAATCGAGCACCTGACTGGATAGTTAATATGGGGTACCTTATTTATGGACAAATGAATATTATATACAGAAATAGTGAAAAGTTATCTTCCATTATTGTCTCTGATAACCTAGGATTGACCCTTGAAAAGAGGGGATCCTAGTCATTTCATTTTTTCTTCTTATTGAAAAAAAAATTTATATACAGTAGTATTTAATATGTATATTATATATATATATATTGCTACATTATTGTACTACTTAATTGTATATGTGTATGAACTGCCTCATGCAAAGATGGACTTACGTCGTTCTTAATCTTGATAAAGTACAATAATGATCCGTGTAATATTGCATGTGTAGTTTAACGTGCTTTCCCTATTGTATTTTTTGTTAGTTTATATGTACATGAGGTAATCAAATACACACTATACTATTATTATATTCTAGTAATATATACAAACTTGGTTGATGCATGGATGGAGGGCATGTGGGACATGGGAGCGAGATGATATAATGTGTTTTAGCTTCATTTCCATGCATATTATCACACATTTCCAATCTATTATCACGTATGCAAGAAAGAAATAACGTGATTCCCTGGAAATAATATATTGTTGCTTTGGTCAAACTTACTGTGGACTTGAAATTAGATTAGGTTATACAAATGGTGATTGGGGAGTTATTTATACAAGTATGCAACATGCTACACAAGAAGAAAAAAAAAAATTGACTTAAACGTAGACCTAAAAACCTGAAACAATGTCTTAATGTAACACATAACACCAAATCCACCAATTGAGTTACTGTTGACTTGTCGTGTTATCTGTGACCCTTCAAATTATGATATTTCACTCTTGTACCTTGACTTGTTAAAGCTGACACTTACGATTAGCTTTTCGGAAAAGCGTTGAAATATATTAAAAAATCAAAATATATTCCAACAATCATTATATTGATGGATGTAGGATTCACAATTGAATTAAGACATATATGTAAGCAAAATTTTCAAAGCATGAATAATTCATTGTAAAATTGCAAGCAAGGGATCTCGTTTTGGTAAATGCTTGGTATGAGAAAAAGGTGCTTCATAAAATTTTATTTATTTTTTATGATCAACCATCGAATTCAGGAAATAAATTCAAAATAGCATTCCAGTTATATCCCTACATGGCACATGCATCACCCCCCACACTCCTTGTTCCTTAATTTCTCAGGTGGATAAGAGTCAACTTATGAATCAATATCAAGTTATCAACCGTTTTTCCGTACCCTTCACGCATTATTTATCCTCCAATTTGACATTCTCATGCTAATTTAGCATATAAGAACAAGGAGTTAATATTGGTGGCTTGACAACAACCCAATAGGCTAAGAGACTATAAATCTATTTTTGACTTACCAATAGATTTTCGGTTGTTTTGATCATCTAAGATCTTCACATTCCAATGCAACGTAAAAGATAAGAGTTCAAATTTCATACACCCCCCTTTTCCAAGTAGAAAATAACTAGTTTTAGGTTTGGGAGGGTCTGTGATGCAATGCCCACGTTCTCAATGAGCTATCATGCATGTAAAGAACCATGTGTGATATAATATTAACTTTTCTTAAGCCCTACCATTGAAGTAGGCATTTAATTGAGTTGTTCCTATAATATATAGATCAAACATTTCCATAGCAAGTTTGTAACTAGAATGGAACACTAAAAATGAAGGGTGGCTACTAGTTTTGGCATACATGTAAGAGTAAATGTTAATGTAACCTTCAAAAATTGGGTAGCAGTTATTAGTTAGCACACACATTCACAATAAAGTAATTTGGGGACGTTTCCATAGTAGTGTAACAACATAACTTACGTATTTAATTCATATATACTCGAATTGAAATTTATTTAAAGCTAAACTTTAAAACAGAACAGACTCTACTTTGGACGTCATTGTGAATTTGGTGGTATTGTATATAGTAGTACGTGGTATGATGAGCCCGATTTTCGGGTGATTTAAAATAGTGTAGTGTCCAAATTCCAAAAGCAAAGAGCCACTTTCAGTATGGAGAATTGAAGGTGCTGTGATCACTTTAATTTAATTATTTACAGTGTTTGTCATTAATTAATACATGCAAATTAATAATGTAATGACACAATGCAGAGTATTTCTTCCACTTTTTACTTCCTTTTTCTTCCTTTCTTTACTTCCTTTTCCAAGGGTTATTGAGCATGGGATCCCAATGAAACTAGTCACACATGCACATAATCAATTGATTCAAACAATCATTTGTGACATACTGTCATACTATATTCTATGGAGCTGAGTAACCACATATCATCATATCACTATATCAGTAATCAGTATATGCTTGTGTCATTGTATGCAGTTATATTATAAATATGACTGGCAGTTGATCTCTCAGTTAATAGTCAAATTGCCTACGTATAATATGTTATGTACACACAAGAATATTATATACGGAGTATTTTTATGTACTCTGAATGATGATAAATCTCATACTTCTATATATATAATATGTTATGCACACACATACTAATCTTTCTAATGTACGTACTATATATGTACGAGTTTCTTATGTTTTTTTTCCGTACTCGCCTTTTACCCATATTTCATAATGAAAAACTAATTTGGACTTAAAGTTTAGCCTATCGTCAAAACTTACTTATATATGTATATGCATGCGTTTACTTGCTTCTTCACTAAATTATGCTCAACTTAGTTTATACCTATATATATTAGAGCTTAATTAGTGAGACAAATTAGAAGAGCTTATAACTATAATATATATATATATATATTTTCATCTCTATATATGACTTATTCATACTAAAGTAGCATGAGCAAATAATTAATTGAACATAGCTAGTTCCAAATTTGTTTATTGTATTTGTTGTTGTTATTACATGTTTGGTTGGCCTTGCACTAATGAGTAATGATATAACACAAACAAAGAAAAAGTTACATTTGAAATTTGTGTATGACTAACTTTATAAAAGTGATGTACAATGTACAATTAATTCATGCAAATACTTTTGTCTGGGATGATGCGCCTTTTTATTGGCATAAGCTGAAAATTTTATGTTAGAAAAAAAATAGTGATCGATACCAAAAGAGAGAGGGGGACCTCAGTCACCTCACCAATTTCCGACCCTATTATGTTTAAAGAACTGTTTGGTTATGTGCATATACCAAGTATAATTTAGCTGAAAATAAGCTGAGTGTGGGGCAATAAATGACGACCTCTCAAATGGGGTGTAATATTAGTTCCCTTATTCTCATAATGGTGTCATTATCAAACTTGCTTAAAGTGATATAAGGCCAAGAGATAAAATATGCAACTAATAATCATTGTTCAGTCGTCATTTTACATGCCTATATATAACGATAACAATCATAACATACATATAACTATATAAGAGAAAATTTTATGAAGAGACTTTCATTGTTTTGTATACTTCATGTTTGTTGTGTAGTTGCATGAAAAAGTTGTTTGGATAGAGGAGATGAAGATGAAGGAATCACGAGGAATTGTATATTGTACGTACCGTGTTATATGTTAGTGACTTGGTGGTAATTATAAATACGTAGTATTAATTAAATAAATCTATTGCTAAATGATAAACATAGTAGTTAAATCATGTCCAAAGGCTTAGGAAGGAAAGTTTTTTCATATTTTCGAACAAGCTGTAATAGTGATTAAAATTAAAGCAACAAATATTCAAATCCATGGGCAAAGGTGAACGATTCAAATACGTAGTGTATAACAGGGCGCCAAACATTATAACTATTGGCCTAAAATGTTCAATCAAATTGTAAAGAAAGGAAGAAAAGCCCAAGATTCCAATCTGAGGTGACTTAAAAATAAAATTAAAGAGCAACACAAAAGACACATTGATAGTGTGAATTAGTAGTATCTCATTGCCTCATTGTAGTTTTAGCTCGGAAAACTAGGCTAGTATCTCAATAATCACTTAAAAACATGAGTAAATTTTGTGGCAACTCTAGCTCAAAACATCAGATCACATTCAACTTTTTATTTAAATTTTGCTTTTCTTCTCACCTTTCTTTCTTTCTTTCTTTTCCCTTTTCTACCTCAAATATTTTTCCGCAATCTTTTCTCTCTTCTTTTTTTTCATGCTAGTTATGGAGCTGTCTATGATAATAAAGGTGTTTGCATTATTTTAGAACTAGATGACCTACACAGTACTATCACAGTACTGAGTTCAACATTAGTTTGGAACCACATCATCAATTTCCTAATGGTTCGATGATAACTTCTGAACGAACTTCCCTAAGATGTACATTTTTTGTAATGTAAATCATTTTTTAAATTTCTTCCTATTAAATGTAACACATATATCTAGTGATTTAGGGCTTGTTCGACAATAACTTGATTTTCAATTTTGGTATGGTATTAATTTTGTCATCGGCGACCCAGTTCTTTCATGTAAAAAAACATGTTAGATGCAAAGTTTTTTCTTGATAGGAACATTAAGTTGTTTTGAACTTGAATGATAGTCTTGGTTTAATTTATTATTTGTGAAAAAAAAATTATATACTCTCGGAGTATAGTAATTATTGTACAAAGGGTATAAAGCTACACTTTTTTTGTGTTTCAGTTTCCATAAAATCAAATCAACTTATACTGTCTAAGTTACACCTTTTTTTGAGTTCTACTTAACTATCTTGTACTTGCTTACTTTTTAAGGGTAAAAAAAATCAATTTTAATGAATAAAAATTGCCTTATTATGCTATGCATAAATTATTTGTTCAAAGTATTAAATTAAATTTCAATTATTCTAAAGTTACTAAAAATTTGATTATAGTTACCAACTAACTATTTAAAGTTAACCGTTGTACAATTCTAGTTTAAGTTAACCGTTGTATAATAATTTGTACATCACGTTTATGCAATATTCATTTCTGGCTATTTCTATTGACTGTTGATTGTTACGTTGTTGCTGTTAATTATAATAATTATTATTTTATTTATAATGTTAAAGCTTTGTGTAATCAACAAAATACAATGGATTAAGGTCTTAAGGATTGTAAGCACTACACTACTACGTATGAGAAGTGGGAAGATGGTGCAAAGGCTTTGGGTACTTGTGAAATGGTGAATTTGAGTACTCCAGTGCTAGAAAACTGGCTCATTGACAACATTGGTTGGGTTACTAGCTCTTTTGCTTTTTAAGGTTTTCATATAAGAGATGTTGACTTCCATGATTATAGAAGCTAAAGGCTATGACCCCTTCTTGCATATTGGTTACACGACCATACTTGATACATAACGAAACATATTACAATTTACAATTTACATATAGTCGTGTAACCATAAAGGTGATACATATTACAATTAATAAAAAAAAGAAGGGAGGATTCGAGTGTATGACCAATATTAAGTATTAACGAGGGGGAACAAGGCCTTATTTTTGCTGAACTGAACTTATTTTTTCGCTAAAGTGAACTTATTTTTGTTGAAAATAAGTAAAGATAACACGAGAAGACATAACCTAAATAAAAAAAATTGACAAAAATGCTACTTCATACAAAAAAATAATAATAAGCGGAGCAAAAATAAACAGATAACGCGATGGAGAGAATGGCTGGGAGCATGAGTTTACAGTGTCGTTTAGTCTCTTCCTTCGTCGGCGGTGACCGCTTTATTTACTCCACTCAACACCCTCTTCACCACCTCTTCCGCTCTTCTCCTGGTACTTCTTTGTTCTTTATCTGTCTTTTATTCGTCAATTTCATTCTACCTTAAACCCTATATATATATATATCAATTTAAATTAGATTCACCGTTTTCCCAAAATCTGAAATATTTTTTTAGGTTTGCTTACATTATGTCTTCGTTTATGCATTTGTTGATATGATGATGCCAAATTTATGGTCTAATTTTGTATAACTGCGACTGTCAGACTGTCAGAAGACAAGAGTGACCTCTTGTTTAGAAGGAACTGTAGTTTGGGTGTAATTAATTTCTAGAAAATTATTATTAATAAAAACTATTTGTGTCAAATGAATCGACAATCAACATTCCTAAACGCTCATTCCGAATTGTTAGAGATAATTTCTTAATTTTAGGTTAAATTCCAAGTATAGTGTTGCTTTTATGGGAGGAAAATGTGTTGATTCATTTATAAAATAGTTGATTGTGATGGAGTTTTTTTTATCGGTCTCTGATTGTAATTACTCGTATATTCATCACCTCGGCACGTTGCGAGTTATCACTAGAGTGAGGAAAGTTTCCCTGTTATGGAGTTATGAATCAAATTCTCATTTGATGTCAAATTAGCCCTCACTTGGTGGCACTTATTACAAATTTACAATATCTGATGGTCGTAGTGGGGAATAAAGCAAACAACTGAATGATGCTTATTCTCTTGAGTTCTTTTTAGTTTAGGTGATATTATGTCACTACTTAGTGGTATTCGTTGACTGTCTTACAATCAAGCTGAAGGCTGGTACATGTGCATCAGCCATCATTGTTTCCTAGTTCGTTACTATGAGTCTCGGTGGAGGTTTACAATGTGCAACCTAATATGTTAAATTGAACCGAAAATTGCCAGTTAGCTAGCAGGTAAAGGTTTGGTAGGATATAAAGGTATTGTTGGTTGATAAGTTTACAAGATGGCACTAACTATTTTGGCAAGACATTATTTTAACATGGATCATATTTTCTAATTTGCTTTTGTCTGTGTTTTAAATAGTTGATTAATATAAGCAGCAATGCATACTTATTAGGGCAATTTGTTTCGCATTTATTGACTTCTCTCTTGGTTCTGGGGGTCATTGAGAGATAGTTGGATGGAATGGTTGTTGTTCTTGGCTTTTAACCTACTAGGTTCTCTACTTGCAGGAAGAAATCGCATATGTATGCAATTACCTAAATCTCTCTCTAGCTTGACCAATCTTCTGTTCAATAGGTAAGCCTCCTCTATCTGTGTCTCTGTCTCCTCGTGCCTATGTGTATACATTTTTTTGTTTCGTTATTGCGACTTCACCTGTAGTCTTACAGAATTCCTGATCAAGAACCTACAAATGGACGTAAACGTCTAAGGCCTGGTAAGGTGTCTCCTCCTCGACCTGTCCCGTCTCACATACAAAGACCACCATATGTAAATTCTAAAAAGGCTCCGGGAATAGCAACTGGACCAGAGGTGCATGATGAGACGGGGATAGATTGCATGAGAGCTTCTGGAAGATTGGCAGCCCAAGTTCTTCAATATGCAGGAACTTTAGTCAAGGTAATTCTTCAGCATCTTGGTCTTTGACTTCCCGTGTTTTCTTTTTCAGTGTGATGTCCTGTTTGATGTAAAATTAATTTGAAGTTTCAAAATCAAATGATATGGTAGGCTTGTCTAGAGATTGTGATCCTCTCTATCCTTCCTGAGTAGCAGCTGCTCACACCTTTTTCCGTGAAAACCTAGTGTTTGCTAAAAACTACTTCCCCCCTAAGGTACATATATGCTTTCGAGACAGGCTGAGCTGGAAACTTAACACTATTTATGAATAACTACATCAAAATGGGATGAAGGGGAGGGGAAGGGGGAATTGGAGTCCCAATTTCCCTCAAATCTCTCCACTTACGGAGAAATAATATTGACCCCCCCCCCCCCCCCTTTCTCCTCCCTCAATAACTACATCAAAATGGGATGAAGGGGAGGGGAGGGGGAATTGGAGTCCCAATTTCCCTCAAATCTCTCCACTTACGGAGAAAAAA
>PYUH01000164.1:1566111-1592915 GCA_016808085.1 Suaeda aralocaspica
CCCCCCCCCCCCCTTTCTCTCTCTCTCTCTCTCTATCTCTCTCTCATCTACCGTGTAACCAAATGGGGGCTTGCCCCCTTTTGTCCATTTACTTCTATCCAAAGAACGGGTAAGAGAGAAAAACTGTTGTTTCCATTTCTTTTAGTTTTTAAATTTCCCGCCAATAAAACACCCCCTTCCTCTTTTATATGAAAAAAAAAACAAATAAGGATCGAAGGATAGCCATTCTAATATTATTCAAATACTAAGTTTGCAACATTAACACATTATTTGGATAGCAAGGTAGGAGGGAAGGGAAAGGGAAAAGTGGTGGGTGAGGTGGAGCTCTAACTTCCCTCCAAATCTCTCTAAATTGGGAGGGATGATGTTTCTTAAAGGAGGAGGGAAAATGGACCCCTCCTTCCTTCCCCAAACCCTTTATATAGAAAGGAAAATTATTACCCTTCTTCTCCCTTACCTTCCATTTCTTGTGATCCAAACAAAAGATTAACTTCTCTTTCATTCTTTAATGCTGTATGTTGATCTGTTTATGCTTGAAACTTAATGGTTATTCTTATCCACAGCCAGGTGTGAAAACTGATGAAATTGATGAAGCAGTTCATCAAATGATCATTGATAACGGAGCATATCCTTCTCCTCTTGGATACGGTGGGTTTCCTAAAAGTGTCTGCACATCAGTGAATGAATGTATTTGCCATGGAATACCAGATTCAAGGCCTCTCGAGGTTCGTTCTGTTTGGAATGCTAACTTATCGGCATGATTATTTATTTATATATTTTTTATTAAATTGGACAGTGACGAATGTTACCATTTTTCAGGATGGTGATATAATTAATATTGATGTTACGGTGTACCTAAATGTAAGTACTTTGGTTTGTTCCTTTAGCTGGTTATAGTTTCTGGAAAATGCCATTTCTCCTTCTTGAAGCTCAATTTCCTGGAGTTGGATTGTTTATGGTCCAGTGTCTATTTATTCCTTCTATTTGACATTGCAGCATGTCTTTATAGAATTTGTCACTTGCTATGGCTATCTTACCTGGATCATGCCTTTATGATATTGAGCGCTTTCACCTTCTTTCCCCTTATATGCTTGATTGGGGGCTTGGGGCTTTTAGGTCCTAGAATATTGTCAATTAAATAATTAGAGACCTGTTTTTATGCCAAATAATATTTCCCTTTTCTAGTAATGTTATTATTATCTGCTATGGGGATTGACTTAAGACAATATCAAATGGGATCACATCTTCACCCCATGTATGGTTATAAGTGGCTAAGTGCCATTGAAATGAAGTTGTGTATGCTGTTGGATTTTACTTCACAGAATGGTTTCTTTTTTCCTAAGCTTCAATTTAACCCTAAAAAGTTACTGTCTAGCTGTGCTGATGAACTAAAAGGAAGGTAAATTTCATTGGGTGGATTTTACGCCTTTCTCATTAAGCTTTTCTGTTTGCGACATTGATTCTTCTTTTTTGTGGAATAATAAGTTCTTTATAATTGTATTTTTACACCAGTTTAGCGTATATTCGTACAATGGTGTGAGGCTAATCAATGAACTGAAATATCATACCTTATTTTAAGCAGGGTTATCATGGTGATACCTCTGCAACCTTCTTTTGTGGGGAGGTCAATGATAAAGCAAAAAAATTAGTGCAGGTAACATCCTAAACATAATATTTTTTTATTCACCTTAATTTACTGTTCTCTGCAATAATCTTTTGCCTACTCTAACATTAAATTTGAAACATGAAGTAGTCTAATCTGCTAACTTGATCTTTTTGTTACGCAAGTTTAACTTTTTACTGTTCTGATAGTATATAACTCTTATCTGCTATGTTGGATGTTGGTTCAAGCCGCACCACTTAGCCGGCTGTAGTTTGAGTTCCATTGAATCATTGAGAAGCTAATGTAGTGTGAATTAGTAAAAAAGGAAACTGCAAATGAAAAATGCTTGTATACTTGTTAAAAAAATCTTTGATGATGTCAGACAGTCTTTCATAAACAGAACGTTGTTTTGTGAAATATAGTGACCCTTATTTCATCATAGTGATCCATAAAAGACTAATGCTGACCCTTTTGATGAAATAACACAGATAAGATATAGTGACCTTTAAATTACTAATCATAGTGACCTTTAAAAACTAAAAGCGACCCTTTTGCCACAAAATACCTTTTTGTAATTCATAACACATGGAGAGGTTTTTATTTCATTTGTAACCGTGAAATAGCAATAGTGAGCCCTTTGCAAGTATGAAGCTTTTAGAAACCCCTTTGGCAGAGTAGCATGTTTTGGAAGGTATAGTGGCCCTGGTTCCATCATAGTGACTTCTTGAGCAGAATTGCTGCATATTTCTTTTTGGGTTGTCCGGCCCATCCTCTTTTTCTTTATGTAATTGAGATTATATGTTTATGCTATGACAAGAACATATTTTGTATGTAAATGCAAAATATATGGTCAAGAAGCATGCAAGCAAACGATCCTCTTAACTACTAAAAAATTCTCTCCAATTCAGTTTCTCTTTTACTGAAAGGAAATATAACTTCTTCTATTAGGTAACTAAAGAATGCCTGGACAAGGCAATATCAATTTGTGGGCCAGAAGTGGAGTACAAGAAGATTGGCAGAACAATACAGTAAGACTTGGGAACTATTTTTTGTCAAAACTTCTTGTTCCGTCATGCACTCTTGCCCTTGCGTATAAAAAGATTTCCTGCTTTTAAAGTGGCAACCATTCTGTATGCTTTCTTTCCCAACCCCTAAACACTGCCCCAAAAAAACATTATAAATCTGTCCATCAGTTAGTAACAATTTTTTTTTGCATTTGTCGGTAAAATTATGAGGTTCTCCTGATACGGCCTGTTCAGGACTTGGAAAAAGTTATGCTCCCTATTTTTTGTTAAAATTTATCCTAACTATGTACCCAGCTTTCTTAAATTTGTATCTTTTCATTGCAGTGATCATGCAGATAGATATAAATATGGTGTTGTGCAGCAATTTGTTGGCCACGGTGTTGGTCGTGTTTTTCATGCTGATCCTGTTATTCTGCACTGCCGTAATCATCTTGACTCTTCCTATGCTTTGTGGTGTTCTACTTTTGTGATCATCTTTCTCTTTGCATATTGAAACATGCCTTGGTTGACATCTATGCAAAAAAGAAACATAATGAAACTACTTAAAAGACCTCAATAAACTAATAAACCACACAATTAATAGAATGATGATGTAATTAATTGATGTAATTTATTTCTTTTTTGTAGGGAACAATGATAAAGGGAAGATGATATTGAATCAAACGTTTACTATCGGTGTGTATTTAACCATTCATTTCCCTGTTTCTTTCGTCTTTTTCTTAATGTTTCAATTGTATGGGTACATGTTTAATTGCTGATATGTTTTTGAGATATGGCTTTGTCTAGCACTTGCAGCTTATTGAGGCCTATTGAAGGTTTAACCATTCTACAAAAGCTAATTTTGGTGTTTTGTAAACAACTTATTGAAAGGTCTTTTTGGGCTGTTTTTAAAAAAACTGTAATTGGAGCTTTTTAAGATTAGCTTATTGAACCTTTAACTTTTTTTTCATTACATACACTAAAACAACTAATTGTTATTTACCAAACACTTTACACAAACAACTATTTACAATGAGCTAGTAAACATAGCTAATATAATATGCTAGTCAAACCAGCTAACATAGTTAGCTAGCCACTATTAGCTAAAAGCTGGCTCCCAAAGAAGGTGATATTTGACCTCAATATTTCAGTATCTAAACTCAATAGCTATCCCAAGATTATTGATGATCAACTACTATGCCTATATCATTGCAGCACAATAGTTGGAGAACAGTTATGAAGGGCTTTAAGTTAGTTTTGAAAAGTATTTGTCGTAGTACTATAGTATGGTGTTTGTTTTGTATTTCAATTAATTTTTTTTCCTTCCCGAAAGTTTCTTGCTTAAGTTGAACCCTTCCTTTTCATTTTATTTACGTTCAAAGTTTGATTGCAGAACCAATGCTTACATTAGGTAGTTTTAACCCTATCATATGGGATGATGACTGGACAGTGGTCACTGAAGACGGAAGCCTCTCAGCACAGTTTGAGCATACAATTTTGATAACCAAAGACGGAGCTGAGATTTTGACCCAGTGTTAAAACTGGTAATACTGTTGAATTGTTATTTTCCATTCTTGTTCTGGCAAAAAAAAAAAGAGAACAGAGCACACAAATATATTCTTTTTCTTTCATTTTTTCCGTTCCAGGAAAATGAGAAAGGACATAGATATCCTCTTTGCCTCTCACTATGTCTCTCAATATTGTTTTCAATTATTTTTTAAGGAGGAAGAGGGATGTGATGATGTTTTTTTGACAATCACATGTATTACTATTACATTGGATGGCCTATTATGGTTATTGACTTACTGTTTCATGAAACTTCTTACATCCAAGTTGTAACATATATCTTTCTTCTATAAAATTATGGGCAGCGGCCGCTTTTAGTTGCTTACAAGCATTTTCATATTGCAATATCTGGTCCTTTTTTTTTTTCCCCCTTTTTCGGACCGGATTATGTGGTTCTGGTCTTAGATTGTGTTGGATAATGGTCAAATGAATCTCATGTATATCACCTCAATCAAGATCAGTTTACAAGTGCTGCTCAATAATCGTAGAACTTTAACCAGTTCATATTGAAGATGAAACAGGATTTACTGACATATTGAAAATGCACACTCACATACTCGAAATTATCATATACATTTTTCAACTTTATTAGACATCTCCTCTATATAAACTAAATTTGTACTTAATAGTGATAGCGCCATATAACATTTATTTCAACCTCCCAAAAATTTAAGCATGACATATAATTAAACAAATATATCAAATCTCTCCTCTGCACAAAACAACTTAGGATGTGAGTGTGACTTTTGCTCTTTGCTAGAGCTCATAATCTCATATTACTGCATACATGAAAAATAAGCATTAGAAATTCTATTTTAAATGAGAAAATGGCTTTTTGGAAGAAAATATTCTACATTTCAAAAACCCAATTATTTTCTTTCCTCTTCAAAACTCACCAATCTTCTTCAGCTTTGCAGCAAAACAAGAGCATTATCTCAAGCTAAACAAACCCACCAACAAATCATCCAACACGAGTTACACCATGATCCATTTGTTATCACCAAACTGGTCCAATCTTATGCTGAATGTGATCATTTGGGGTATGCCCATAAACTGTTCGATGGATTGCCTGAACCAAATGTTTTCGCTTGGACCGCTTTTCTCGCATTCTACTCAAGGAATGGACATTATGTTGAGTGTTTGCAGGTTTATGGTGCAATGAGGTTTCAGGGTGTGTTGCCTGATCAATATGTTTTTCCAAAGGTTTTGAGGTCATGTGCTCAATTGTCAGCAGTTAAGACTGGTGTCGTGGTTCATAAAGAGGTTATTGTGTGTGGAACTGAGTTGAATTCACAAGTTTGTTGTTCATTGATTGACATGTACTCAAAATGTGGAGAGGTTGGAAGTGCTAGGCGGGTTTTCGATAACATGGTAATGAGAGATATACTGTCTTGGAATGCTATGATATCTGGTTATGTGGCGTTTGGGTTTCAGGAGTTGGCATTGGAATTGTATGAGTCAATGAGATGCACGGGTGTTGAACCTGATTTAGTCACATTGAATTCTGTAATGGATTCGTACTGTCGAATGGGTTTATGTGATGAAGCTCTCATAGTTTTTGGGAATATTACACAGCCGAGTGTTGTTTCTTGGACAACTCTCATTTCGGGTTATTCTAGGGCTGGGAACCATGAGGCTTCCTTGGATATGTTTAGAGATATGGTGAAGTTTATTGGGGATATGCCTGATTTAGATTCACTTTCTAGTGCAGTGGTGTCTTGCAGGCATTCAAGAGCCTTAAGAAGTGGTCAAGAAATCCATGCTTATGGACTAAAGACTCATTGTCATCTCCTATTTTACAAATCCTGTGGTCCTGCATTGCTGACAATGTACTCCAAGTGTAATAGAGTTCATGAAATGAGAAATGTGTTCGAGTTGATGGACAAGTTTGACCGAGTCACTTGGAATGCTCTGCTTTGTGGCCTGGTTGATTTATCGATGGGATATTCGGCACTTGAAACATTCAGTACGATGCAATTCATTGGTATCATGAATGACCAAACCACAATATCAACAATCTTGCCTGTTTGTGGTTTGAAGTCCGGCAAACAAATTCATGCCTACACGCTTAGAAATAACATGAACTCGATGGTTTTGGTTTTGAATGCTTTGATTAGCATGTACTGTAAATGTGGGTCTATTAACTCTGCATTCCTCATTTTCTCTAATATGAACATGAAGGATTTAGTTTCATGGAACACAATGATTGGAGGGTTTGCCATGCATGGGAAAGGAGAGGCCGCTCTTCAACTGCTGAAAGAGATGAAGTCTTTTGGCATTTGCCCCGACTCAGCCACCTTGACATCGATACTTTCAGCTTGTAATCATTCTGGTCTTGTCAATGAAGGAATTGAGGTCTTTCATAGCATGATCAGAGACTTCAAGCTTGTTGCTGAACTGGAGCATTATGCATGTTTAGTTGACATGCTATCGCGTTCTGGTCAACTAAATGAGGCTCTTGATGTCGTAACGAAAATGCCAATGTTGCCTGATAAGCATATATGGGGTACTCTTTTGGTTGCTGGTCAGGCGCAACTGAATCTTGAGGTTGCTAAGTTGGCCGTGGAGAATCTTGTTAGCTTAGAACCCAAAAATGCTGGACATTATGTAACATTGTCGAATATATACATGGAGGATGGAAGATGGGATGATGCAATAAGGGTGAGAAGGTTGATGGAGAGCAAAGGTTTGATGAAACCCAAAGGAAGCAGTTGGATTGAAGGAAAAAATTGAGGGTGCATTATGCAGGAAGTACTACTTAGTTGTTGGATTGCAATATTGCATGATGTTTGAAAATTGAAATGTGTAGCATTATAATTATATGTTGTCATGGTTTTCTTCGTATTGACTTGATTCAAACATCCATTTATGCTTGATTCCAAGTTCAAATAGCACCATAACTCCAAGACTACAGTCCACATTAGTAGCCAAAAAATTCACTCTTCACTTGACAGTTGACACCAAATATAAGATGGTAACTTTTCCATTGTATATATTCCTTAATGTAGCTTTCAGCTGTGCTGGTTCCAAAACTCAAGTTCAGATTTTCTTTGACCAAATGAAAGTCTAATATGGATTTTGTCAAGTTTTAATTGAGCGTCAATGAAACACTTTATAATTTCTTTTTATTCAATAAATTCGTAATCTTAGGCACTGTTTTCCTTGTCTTAATAAGTTCAGTTCAGTAAAAATAAGTTTAAATTAACAAAAATAAGTTTAGCCTAATAAAAATTAGTTTCAATAATAAGTTGATGGGAACAATGCCTTAATCTCTCTCATATTATCACGTGGGTCCTTTTTTTTCTTCCTCTATATCTCTCTTCTGAATTAAATTCAACAATATGTAAAACTGAGTTTTAAAGTAATGCATCTATATTGATACTGAGGAAGTACGAGTTTTAACTAATATACCTAAATACATATAAAAAGGTGATTGCAAAGTAGTTTGATTTTATAAAGCAAATTGTTAATGTGAGTTTATCACCTATCTTGACATTTATTTATGATTAACATGAAATTTATGTGCCTTAGAAATAATTATTGTTCCTCATTCATGCATAATAAATGGTTAATAGATATACACACTACTCCATACATAGACGGTAATTGCATAAGTTGCATAATAACACATTTAGACATATATTATTAGCGTAGATCTCATGAATTGCATAATTGCATGTTTGAAGTTAGGTTTTAGGTTTTAGGTTTTGCCCTTCTAATCAATGATTAGCTTCACTTAATCAATTCAATAAATCATGTTATTGACTTCTTGCACATATTACCCGCGAACCTAATTTTCCCCCAAAAAAACAGAAAATTTAATTAATTAATTACGACCATAAACCGACTTACTTTCACATATAATATCAAACAGTAATCTTTTATCCATCTTCCATTTCTCTCTTTCTCTACCTTCCCCAAAAAAACAAAAAACACAGTTCAACAATCGACGCCATGGATTCAACACCCGTAAACTGGGAAGCTTTAGATTCTCTCGTAATCGAATTCGCGAAATCTGAAAACCTCTTCATCGAAAACGATGATTCATCCTCTCTCTCTCCTTCTTCTTCACCTTCTTCTTCTTCTCTCTCTCCTCCTCCATTATCATCTTCATCTCCTTCATCTTCTTTATCATCGTTTCAATCTCGTATCTTCATTCGGCGAATCCGACGGTTGTTAGAGTCCGGTGATATTGACTCTGCTTTGGATCTTCTTCGTCTTCATGCTCCTTCTATCTTGCAGGATCACCGCCTACTCTTTTGCCTTCAAAAGCAGGTTTTATTATTATTATTATTATTATTATTTTTAATTTCAATCATATTCATTTTTTCTAGGGTTTTGAACTGATTTTGTTGATTTTTGTGAAAATTGAATTGAAGAAATTCATCGAGTTATTGAGGAGAGGAACACCGGAGGATCGCGATTCTGCTATTCAATGTTTGCGTACTTCTCTCGCTCCTTGCGCTCTCGACGCTTATCCTGTATGAACCGCAATTTTTATTATTATTTTATTTTTTTTAGGGATTTTTGGATATTTTTGTGGTAGATTATTGATACTAGGTTATTTTGTTGTTTTAAGGAAGCATATGAGGAGTTTAAACATATAATTCTTGCCCTAATCTATGATAAGGATGACAGCAATTCACCAGTGGCTTATGAGGTAATGTAATTTTTGAAGTTTTTAAAGTGCACGTTTATTGAATTGGATGTTGTACTTCAAGTTTGTAACTAACAAGGTTTTTCAACCATTTGTGTAATTTTAGTGTGCGTACTAGTTTGGTATCTCTATGTCGTAAGTTCGTATTAGGAAATGTATAAGAATCAGAATGCGTCGATTTTTATAACTTTTGTTGTTGTTGAAGATATGCACTTTGGTTTGTTTTTAATGTTCTATTATTATCATTGTTTCGAATTCATCAATGATTTAAGGTAATGAGAGAGATTAAATGGAATGTTTTTGTGGATTCTTTACATCTTGATCAACTAGACATTTTAAGTGGATGGAAATGCAAGTGAGAACTGAGAACACAAGGGAATGAGTCTTCATTTTCCGTGAACTCGTGCTTCATTGTTATAGTTGCAGTCAAGATTAGAAATCATGTGATGGAAGAGAGATAGAAAGATTTAATTTCTTTAAAATGAAAAGAGACGTTTTTTTGCAACTAAATAGAAATTTCTATAAATCCATAGATGTCAATTGGCAAATGTTGCAACTAAAGAAAGGATGAAGTAATTTTTTTCTCTACTACCATTGACTGTAGTTCTGTAAAAGTGTTTCTTTCTTCTCCTTTGGTTTGGCTAATGTTCTGCCTTTTCTTAGATGTTATCTTCACTCAAGTCTTGAGTTGCCGTCTCTAGGTTTGCTAAAATTCTTGTAGTTTTGTACATTTTGATACACTTGCATGCATAAAATTTTATTGTTAGAGTTGATACCATAGATAATTATGATGAATAAGCTGTAGTTTTGCATTCTGTGTTTCAGTGGTCTGAAAGAAGAAGACATGATATCGCTGGTTTGATGTCCTCTATTCTTAGATCACATTTACAGGCACATGATCCTTTATTCTCAATGTCATTGAGATACCTGATAAGGTAAATCTGCTATTTCCCTCTTTTGTCGATTCTTTGACATTGGCTATTCACTTTGCTTCGAAGTTTTTGATTTTGGTAAATATTGTTACCACTTAGTATACATAAGGAATTCTGTCTTCGTCAAGGAGTGTCCTCACCTATCTCAGACCTTACTGAAAGGCTGCTTCTCGAGGAAAAAGATCCCCCTGCAACACCGCAAGATTCTCTTTTAGAAGCGCCTCCATTTGATGAGGTGATGCTCTTAAATTTTCCCTATTAGCAGAATGCTTGGATAAAGTCATTTCTTTTCTCAATACAAAGGATATATGTTTTGTAAATTTCTGTATATTAATGGATTTTTTTTTTTTTTAAATTCTTCAATGTAGGTGGACATTCAAGCTTTAGCTCATGCTGTTCAGCTTACTAGGCAGGGGGCTGTTGATAGCTTAAGATTTGCAAAGGGGGACTTATATCAAGCTTTTCAGGTCCTTATATTTCCTTATTGGGTTTCACATGTCTTGGTCGCTTCTTTTCTTTGTTAAGATTATTTCTAGTCATCACTCCTTATTTTCTTTATTAAGATTTGCGAAGGGAGACTTATTTCTGTGTCTTTCTAAATGCCGTTCATTGCTCCTTGTTTTGCAGTCATTATGTTTCAATTGTATCTTTGTATGATCAACTATAGAATATTGACTTCCTTTCTAAATCTCCCCCTTTTCCCTTCCCTCTATGTTTTCCTTTTTGCCAACTAGCGTATTCCCATTCCATCTTACTAATATCTCCTAATTTGCATAATAGACATTTCACCGTTGAATTCAACTGATAGGAGTTCAATCAAGTAGTTGAAACTTGAAAGGTAAAAAAAATTAATCTCCCATTTCAGGCTCTGAAAATATTTTTTTGACTTACAATGGTGAGTGAGTGAATTTTAGAGGGACTAAAGCAAGATATTAGTGAAAGAACAAAAAGGAGGGAAATATTGGATTAAAAAAGGAAAGAGAGGTGTGGCGGTTGAAAAGGTTAATTGTGGGCCCCACTTAAATGATTTTTCAACCTGTAAAAATGAGGGGGTCTAAGTTTCTAATCCCTTCAATATTCAGCCAAGATTCCCAATTGCTCCAACAACATCCGCTACTCAAGAAGTAAGCCAGCGACCAGTGTGGGTAGAGCTGAATTGTCAGAGCAAGTCATCATTGGATTAGCCTCCTTCTGTGTTCTGATTGATACCATGTTAGGCATCTCCTTCAAAAGCCATCAGTTTCCGATTATTTTTAGCTGGAGAGACGTTAAATATTAAAGTACTGCTTTTCTTGGGCATTTTCAGCTTCTGATTACACCAACTAGTACTTACCCAAGTGGACTTCTGCTGTATTCTCTTTGATGTCCACCACCATTCAAACCTCTTGAATTTCGAATGCCACCCTGAAAATGCTGACATAAATTTCTCCTTGACTCTTTGCTCATTGGAGGGATGAAGGCAGTTGACATCCCTGCCTTAGTAACTCTACTGATTCCTTTTAGAGAATCCTTAATTGTTCCCTGACTTCCTGCTAAATTGTTTGCTTTATTCTGGTGAGCTGATGATAATGATTATTCTTTCAACCCGTCATTTCTAGCTCAAGGGCATCCAATTTATAACTTTGAGTTTGTGACTTGGTGCTCTTGAGCTCTCAAGATGGTGCTTCTTCAATGCCAAGTTTTAATGAACTTTCCTACAACATTATAAGGGTGATTAATTAAAAAAGATGAGACAAGGATCAAGAGAACATTGAGTTTGATTGCAGAAATAGGATTAAAAAAATTGAAGTAATAGGGAGTTGTATTGCAATCCCAAGGCAAAATAACAAACTCTACAGCAATTTGACTAGGTGGAATCCTCCCATTAAGGACACTAACAATAAGAAACTATTCTCGCTTTTTAGATTTTCAATTTGAATCTGAGACAGTGAGACATACTCATACTTAGTGCGCATCAGCTTTCTGTGATGTTGGTCAATGACATCAGAAGTATGAAAGTAGTTAGTGATTTCTATATACAATCTGTTATAGCCTACCCTATCGATTATGTATTTATATCAAAAAATGTTGCTGCTTCATATAAAAAGCTTGTGTAACTTGTGTATATGGTTCATTAGTTATTACAATATGTAATAAATTATTTTGTTGCTGATTTGTTCAGATGAGCTTAACCCTTTTTTTTGTGTCATAGAATGAACTCTGTCGCATAAGATTGAATGTATCTGTTCTAGATGAGCTTGTCCGTGAATATTGCGTATATAGGGGCATTGTTGATCCTGTAGTTCCTTCCTCTGGTATGCTCGCTTTTTAATGTATACACTCACTTTCTTCAGCTACTTTAAACTTGAAGCTTAGCAGAATTTTTTCTCTCCCTAGGTTGTGGATTGCCTGCTAACTCTGACCAGCTAAAGGCTAATCAGCAAAAGGCTACTGGTGGTTCTCATGATGTAGATTGTGGAAATAGTAAAAACTCAGATGATGGATCTTCCATTAGCAGTGCTCAGGCTGATGGTGCTGAAATTAGTACAGATATGATAAGGTTAAAGCAGGATACTGATGTGGAGATGCGATTTCCTTCTGAGAGCGTAAGTAACCATGATGATTGTAGCACCAGTGGGACCCTTCGAACGAAGAATTGCCAAAGAAGTAGAAGTCACACAGCTGGCGAAAGGAGGAGACGTAAAAGATGGAGAGAAAGAAATGATGATTTATATTTTCCTGCTAGCATACAGTCTAATGAGAGCATTAAGCGAGAGGTTAGTAATCTTTTGTTGAAAAAAACCTGAACACATCGTGGCATTTAACATTGTACTTCTAGTTAATTGTAATAAGTGGTATTTTTTCAGGACATTGAAAAACATAGCATTTCTGATTTAACCTACAACAAGGAGGATAGATGTGAGACTGTTTTGAACATAAAAGATTTAGCTGGTAGAGGTATGGCTGCTGAGGTGGTCGAAGAAGTAAACACTTTGGACCCTCAATTTTTTGGACAGAACTCCATGTTGCTTTTCCAACTGAAGCAGGTAATCATTTTTTTATTTTCCCTTAGAAATATTGTGTTGTTGATGCCGCGTTTTTTTTCTTTAGATAGATTATTCACTTAGCTGCTCATGCATTCAGGTCGAGTTTCTGAAATTGGTTGATTTGGGTGACTATTCTGGTGCTTTGAAGGTTGCATGTTCCCATTTAGGGCCTTTAGCAGCCAACGAACAAAGCTTGCTAAAACCCTTGAAAGAGACGCTGCTAGCTTTGCTCAGGCCTGGTGAAGTTCCTTTCAAGAGAGAATTGCCATTGCATGCTTTAGCAAGTTCACTTCAGGTATAATGTCTTATCATGTTTAATCAGATTAACATCTCAAATGGTGGGAGTTTAGTCCAGTCGCGAAACAATTATTTTACAGGATAAGAGTTATTGTGCTTCCCTAAGTGTTTAAATTTGAGTTACTCATTACTATTGATTGCATCTGTACCTCATAGAAAATCTAAATCAAGCTCCTAATGCAGATTGCCAGCAGAAACTTCTCATGTAACTTAAGCCTGTTTGCTTATTCTTGTTCTTTTACTCTTTTAGTGTTTGAGCTTATTCCTGATTTCTCTTTGCCTTTCTGTAGTCCTTGTGTACATTGTTAGTTTGACCCAGTTACTTGGAGTACTGGACAGAAACAATGGGTTTATGTGCTTTGGTACATATGAAGTTGTAGTGTGTGGCTTTGGACAAAGGCGATTGAGGTGAAATGAAGACTTAGTAACATATCTTTACATCCTTGCTCCGTTAATTCTAGGTTTTTATGTAACCATCATGTTGAACTATAAGAAAAAGGGCATACTATTGTCTGGAGCACCTCTAAGCATATTATTGTATCAGGTTCATCAGCTTTTTTATAGTCTAAAGTAAAACCAACTATCGAGCTGGGCTAGGGAAAAATGATTTGGTTCAAATATGCTGCTTTGGCAGATCCTAGTTTATGACTTGATAGCAGCTCTCATACCATAATAAAGCCATGTACTTTGTTTTTGACATTAAGCTTTCCCTGCTGAGGGCCTGCTTATCACCTAGTAGGATTTTGCATTTTATCATGTAATTTGAATGCTTTGAAATTTTCTGATTATATATTATTACCTTTTAAACTTCAGTTAATTTCATGTCACTTGTCAATATCATGTCAAACATCACTGACCTTATATTCTTGTTCATTTTGGTCTGGTGGACGTTGCTGTTATTATTTGTTTTTGTTATTTTCTTAATGTCCACCTGAACTGTTTGATTACGTAAAAGGTTGGTAAACTAAAATTTTCTGGTAATTTGCTGAGGTATAAAGTACTCCCAGGATCTGATTGTTTTAATAAGCTCTGCTGTCAGGTGTCCTTGCTTACCTGGTTGCTGACTATTTCTAGGTCCAAACATCTTTTGTCAGGATTGTTACTGTAGAATTTTAGTTTTCCAGTCAAGTTCAGTTTCTTTAGAGATATTTATGTCATTGGCATATTATGTAGCCATAGATTTGCTAAATTTAAACTGTCATTGTGAACTTGTTGCCTATTCTTTTTGGCTATCAGTGTCCCTTCACTCCCTTGGCTTGAAATTGCAGCTTTAGATTGACTGTATAGTTCATTTTATGCTATCTGTTGATATGTGTCCTAGTTTCTACTGAATTTTAATCCTATGCAGATTTGATTGTTTGAACTATGGTAAACTGAACGTTTTAAACTATTTTTCGTTGTACATGCACTGATGTGATGTTTTGGCAGATAGCAATTGGTAGGAGGCTTGGCATTGAAGAACCACAGCTGATGAAAGTATTGCAAGCAACACTGCATAGTCATAATGAGTGGTTTAAACTTCAAATGGACAAAGACCGCTTTGAGTCATATTTGAAGATTGATGCCTTGAAAGAATTGAATAGCCTCTTGCACGTTGATACTGTTTCTAAATCCAATCCAGATGCACATACTCATGGATCTTCTCAAGTTACAATTTCGTCTAGTAGTGGGATCCCAGAAGATGGCAATAGTCCGACTCAAGTGTCATCCCGAGAAGTTTGTGATGAAGGTGCAATACTTAAAGTAATGGTGAGTTATTAATTGTGCTCTGTAAAAAGAATATGTTTTAGACCCCTTTGGCATGCATATGTTGTGCGTAAAACTTGACACAGATCCTAGCATGTGACTTGTTGCAACTTTCTGTCTGCTTTTGAATTACCCTTGAGGATTCTGATCCTCTGTCATTTCATTATATGATTTTAAGCTGCTTACAGCATTACTTTGTGCTGATTTATTTCACTTAAACATGTATATGGACACATAAGCAAGTGTTCGACCTATCAAGGCCCCTGCATTCATTAGCATAAATTTGATGTTTAAAGACACTTGCATGTGCTTTCTTGTTAATATGTTTATTCACATAATCACATTACTAGCCTAAAATTTGGATACGTGCATGGCCACTGCATTCAATCTTTAATTTGCAAGGACCTCTTGCATGTGCTTTCTTGTTAACATATAGTACTCATATTTTAGGTTGACTTGTTTGCTAGTTAAATTATGATCCATGTCCAATTTTGAGCATATATACCACATAGGTTTCCTTTCTGTAATTTTTTTTATCTCCACAAAAATCTAAAAGCAGTGATTTTTGCTGTGCAAATAGAAAAGTTGGGTAAGGATGGACTTCGTCAGATTGTTGAGTCAGGTAAGTAAGAACCAAGAGAAGTGTCAAAGTACATTGGTGCTACTAATTCAGCCTGTAAAGTACATGTATTTTTTACTTTTTACTCTCAAATATACAGTTATCCGTACTTGGTTCTCTTGAGTGGAATAATGTTGCCAGATTGGAAGCGTTTTCTTTTGTTCAGTTAGGCCCACGAATTGGTGCATGGCGTTTGGCAAAACACTTCTGTTATTTTTAACCAATTTTTCAAAATTTATGCAGGAATTCCTTGCACTTCCCAGGGCAGATGCCATTCATTTGTTGGCACAATATAATGGAAATGCTGAGACTGTTATCCAACAAATCTTTGCATAGCTGTTGACTGCCAGTGTAACAACTAACTGTACTTATCGTTGCTTCCCCTTGCAGTACAGATGGTCTGTTGAGTTTGCATCTTGTACAGATATAAGGTGTTTCCCCTCCTCATTCTTGTTTTTTTTTTCTTTTATTTATTCCTACAATTCTTTCATGTTCATAGAGCTCGCTTGCGGAATCATTAATTGTAGACTGACAGATTGATTAAATTGGTTAGAAATATCATAATGTTGCTTGCTGGACATCAAAAGATGCCTAGCCTTGGTAGCATGTCTATTCCTCAACTTCTTTTTTCACAAGTGTTACATGGTGCAAGCTATTTTTCTCTAGACTTACTGTCAGCTGCAGTAGATTGCATTTTCATATACCGAGCTTTGTTTCAGCTTGTGTTGAAAAATGAAATGGCACCAAAGATATGGAGTTCTGACTATTTGGGGGTCGGAGGGTGAGTAGTAGGGAGGGAACTTCTGCTGATATAACAAGACGATACAAGATTATTATGTTCCGTACCATCAGATGGAGATTGCCCCTGTGGGTTCTTTTCATTCTTTAGAGTCTGATGAAAATCTGTATTTTCAAATAATCTCTTAAGACAGAAAATGGAATTTAAATTTACTCTGGAAGTAATGAACATTTATTGTTGAGATAGACGTATGCATTTGTCCTGATATCCAAGTAGAGTGAGCATTGTGTAGATTTCAAATGGCTATTTGTACAGAATTTCAGAGCAGAAAATAGAGGAATCAAACTTTTGACTGTAGCTTTGTAGGTGTCATTATGCTTGGAGATCGCCAGTTTTTTTTTTCCCCTGCTGGTTGGTGTGGAGTTATTCGTGAGAAATCTTCTTGCTCTCTTTCTTTGCTGCTGACCCAATGTAGCGAGAAAACCAAATTGAGCTTGATAGTTGTTGGAACCAACTCTAAAATAGGCTATTAAAACAAGTGTACGTATATTCTAGAACTAAAATTGTGGAGGGTTCATTCGTAGTACTTCATCGTTAACATGTATGAATGTACAAATTATGAAGTGCAGAAGTTATATACTTGTATGTTTACAGCTATTACTATTAAATTTTACAACTCCCAAAAACAATACATAAATTTTGATAAAAGTTTACACACTGGCGAATTTGTTACATAAATAGACAATGAATTGAGGCTTATAACATCATGTTTTCTATTGGCACTTTTATACGTAAAGTTAATGTGTACATAATACAAAATCATAAGTAAATAGCCTTAGTGCCAAAACAGCAGACTGTGCCACGTTCATCACTAAATTTTGCTCGGATCAGGTTGTTCGCGCAATTTCTTTTCATCAGAAAGTCTTTTGGCAAACCTGTTGATTCAAGGATAGTTAGTCAGTTACTCAGTTAGTTTTTCCGAGCCTTAGCTTGTGCAAGTGGTGATAATTTTTGCATATATAACCATATTCATACAATTACTTAAAACATTATCGAATTCGATCTCTGTTCACGTAAATCAAAATAGCTTCCTAAATAAAACCAGTCGTTCTAAGAGTGTTCTGAATACCTTGTTAAGGCCTCTTCGTTGGTGCCAGCGTTAGGGATAGGCTGATAGCGGCCTGTATTGAAATCAATCCTCGACACAGGTTTTTTCAGCAGCGCCCTCCCAATTTCGACAAGATTTTCCAAATTCTCTATAGTTGCTACATCCGATGAGGCTGATGTCCCTGTTAGCGTGTCATCCTGCAATCACTCATCCGATCATAACATTACAAACAACATTATTTATCAATAATGATGACAAACCTTAAGAGAAGAGAGGGGAAAGGAAGTTATATATAATGTTACTTGGATGCGAAGGTACTTTTGCTGGGAACGAAAGGCGTCAAAAGCAACAGAGGTATGGTAATCAATCATATCAGACTTAGCTTGACCAAAAGCATCAAGTAAGGGAGTAGAACCATCATCATATAGCCATGAAATAATGCCCCATTTTGAAGCCTTCTCTGCACTATATTTGTATTCGATTTTGTCAGTTCCTGTCCCTAGCGAAATCACCAACAACCTTTCACTCTCAGATGTTGTACTTATTGGGAAGAAATCTGGGTTCTCATTCACCACTTGCTTCGTCACTTCCGTTATTGCTACTAGTGTCTGCATTTACATATATAAAATGCTTATATTAGTTACTAGTTTCTACAACCACGTCAATGTTCTAATTACTACCTTAGGACATGTGTGGCACTAGGGTGCAAGGTAATTATACTCTCACTGGGTAGAATGTGGGCGTGGGTAGGGTTGTAGGGCTATGGACGGTTGCTAACCTGCTGATAGAGGTTCATCTAACGTGTACAACTCAGGCATGTACCCATGTGTAATACTTCTTTTTTATTTTTTTTATAAGTTATAACTTTAAAATACTTTATCTGTCACAAAATAAAATCCAAATGTTGCATCTAAAAAACACGAAGTATATATTTGTGTACCTCGTGTTGAATAATTTCTTAGGCTGGTATTAAAATTGGATTAATGTTGTTGGTATTACATAAGTAGTATACGAAGTAATTATTAATTATTATTATTATTATTAATTATTATTATTATTATTTCGACGAGAATTATTAATTATTATTTCCATTTGCTTCAATTCCAGACTTATAAAAAAGACCTTTAATTATAATATATTAGATGATGAATATGCAAAAAATAACTTGTCAATCAAGTTTAATTTTGAAATGTTTATTAAACTCCAATAATCATTGACCAAGAATAAGCATACAAAAAGACATCGTAATAAGCTACGTAATAAAAAATACTAAATAACCGTCAAAGATATGGTATATTTGTGATGCGAAAATATATTGGTACATCTATTTTCATGTCACACATTACACATATACCATATAGCTAATAGTAATGATAAACTTACAGGGTTATTGGCGGCAATACCCCCATCAATGAGGTTGAATTCTCTGGAATCGCCATTTTCATCTTCGTTTTCGAAATAATGTGCTGGTAACAGTGTTGGAGGTGCAGCTGTGCCTATGCATATGTCAGACATTAAAGCGTCCAATTCTTTAGCACCAGGAATCTACATTTGTACATTATCGTTTCAATTTAATAAGAGTATATAATTAGATGCTTTAATTACAATAATACATCATATATAATTAGTACTACTTAGATACTTTAACCTAAACGTGCACAACATCAACTACTTTTCCATTGTTTTCGCTTGTGAAATTAGATGTTTTAATTAATTATTAGTCAACCGTTAGACAATCAATTATATTTATATGGCACATACACATTCCTCGCCCAGCGAGCATATTCTTTTTTGTAAATATAGTAACCATCAACGGCACAACTTTAGGCTCCGTTGGGTAGAGCGTAAAACATTTTCCATGAAAAGTGTTTTCCTCCCTTACCCAATTTTAATTGTTTGGTACATAAAGGAATGTAAAATCATGGAGTAAATTTTCCTTACAATAATGTAAAACCATTTTCCTTCCAAAATGAAAGGAAAACAATTTTCCTCTCATCCCCTTATACACTCTTTCCTCACTACCTCCTTCCACCCCCTTCCCTATCTTCATCATTTTTTTTTTACATGCAACCAAACAAAGGAAATTAAAATTGTTTCCATGATAATTGTTTTCCATGGAAAACTATTTTCAATGAAAATCATTTTACATTGAAAAAATTTTACGCCCTACCAAACGGACCCTTAGTAGCATATATAGAAATTAATTTCATATAGGGTCGGTTTGTTTGAATGGAAAACACTTTTCATGCAAAATAATTTTCTAAGAAAAATAGAATAGTAAGGAATATAAAGGAAAATATAGCATACTTGATTTACAAAAAGAAAATGAGTTTTCTTTCTTTAAGAGAAATTTTCACCGTTGAGAAAATTGATTCACACCATACTAAAGCAAACAAAAGAAAATTTTGACGGAAAATCATTTTCCAGCAAAGTGTGTTCGAGAGCCTTACTTAATCGTTGTTTATATAGTTATTGATATAAACATAAACATGCACGATTGTTAGATAGTCGGTCATAAACAAGAATTGGTTTGCACGTGAAATTTGGCATGTCTGCATGAAAATCAATGAGGTTGGAAGGCTAAGGTTCATTCCAATATGTTATACTTAAATTTGATTCTCATTACCACAATTTATTAATTACTAGCCGGGGGATATATACCAAAGTGATCCGTTAGAGTTTGAACATTATTTGGTAATTGCCTATTTTATAGCTAGTAAGAAAACTTACAGCATAAGTAGAAAAGAGAACAGGTTGAAGATTCTTGATATCAAAAGTGGGAATAATGACATTAGTCAACACTTGGTGCAACTTTTTTTCGCCTAATAATCCTTTCAAAAGATTGTGAAGGTACTTGCCATCATATTTCGGTCCGCTTAACATCTTCATCAGAGTCCCTATTGAACCAAATAGCCCACTGCATTTCCAACATCCACATTTACTAAAAACCATCTAAGTTATTGTATGTACGTAAAGGTAGAGTATATATTGAAATTTTAAGTTCCTACTAGTTTTGAATTGAAAGGTTTGACCTATTTTCCAAACATATATGTTTAATTCTAATTTCGTACCTTGGTTGAGGGAAGATCTTTGGAGAATGTTCAAGATAAAAGGGAACGATCTCTTTGGCGGCGTAGGATGGTCTGTTATCCTTGTTGGGGGTGGCGATCATGGCAGTTATAAGACCGCCGGTGCTCGTTCCAGCAATCACATCAAAGTAGTCCGCCAACCTTGCATCATTACCATCTAACTCCTGTTCGTTCGTTGTAATTATATATAACAAATATATCATTAACAAATAACAATAATAATCAACTATCAGTTAGCATAGACTACGTATATAGTAATAATATTGTAGACTTACATACATATATTGTTGCATGCATATGCGCATTAATTACTAATGTATGATGCACATATATTTCATGCATAATTAATTAGCTTCAACGTAACATATGATATATATATATATATGATCCAAACTTAATATAGTAATATTACTTATGATTTTTGTAAGTATGAACACCGTACTTACCTGGAGTTTTGATTCAAGAAACTCAAGCATGATTCCAGGGATAATTCCCCTAATGCCTCCACCATCGATGCTTAAAATAGTAATCAGATTACCACGATTTGGGGGTCTAACACTAATGGGTTTCCTACTAATTTTCTCCATTATNCCTATCTTCATCATTTTTTTTTTACATGCAACCAAACAAAGGAAATTAAAATTGTTTCCATGATAATTGTTTTCCATGGAAAACTATTTTCAATGAAAATCATTTTACATTGAAAAAATTTTACGCCCTACCAAACGGACCCTTAGTAGCATATATAGAAATTAATTTCATATAGGGTCGGTTTGTTTGAATGGAAAACACTTTTCATGCAAAATAATTTTCTAAGAAAAATAGAATAGTAAGGAATATAAAGGAAAATATAGCATACTTGATTTACAAAAAGAAAATGAGTTTTCTTTCTTTAAGAGAAATTTTCACCGTTGAGAAAATTGATTCACACCATACTAAAGCAAACAAAAGAAAATTTTGACGGAAAATCATTTTCCAGCAAAGTGTGTTCGAGAGCCTTACTTAATCGTTGTTTATATAGTTATTGATATAAACATAAACATGCACGATTGTTAGATAGTCGGTCATAAACAAGAATTGGTTTGCACGTGAAATTTGGCATGTCTGCATGAAAATCAATGAGGTTGGAAGGCTAAGGTTCATTCCAATATGTTATACTTAAATTTGATTCTCATTACCACAATTTATTAATTACTAGCCGGGGGATATATACCAAAGTGATCCGTTAGAGTTTGAACATTATTTGGTAATTGCCTATTTTATAGCTAGTAAGAAAACTTACAGCATAAGTAGAAAAGAGAACAGGTTGAAGATTCTTGATATCAAAAGTGGGAATAATGACATTAGTCAACACTTGGTGCAACTTTTTTTCGCCTAATAATCCTTTCAAAAGATTGTGAAGGTACTTGCCATCATATTTCGGTCCGCTTAACATCTTCATCAGAGTCCCTATTGAACCAAATAGCCCACTGCATTTCCAACATCCACATTTACTAAAAACCATCTAAGTTATTGTATGTACGTAAAGGTAGAGTATATATTGAAATTTTAAGTTCCTACTAGTTTTGAATTGAAAGGTTTGACCTATTTTCCAAACATATATGTTTAATTCTAATTTCGTACCTTGGTTGAGGGAAGATCTTTGGAGAATGTTCAAGATAAAAGGGAACGATCTCTTTGGCGGCGTAGGATGGTCTGTTATCCTTGTTGGGGGTGGCGATCATGGCAGTTATAAGACCGCCGGTGCTCGTTCCAGCAATCACATCAAAGTAGTCCGCCAACCTTGCATCATTACCATCTAACTCCTGTTCGTTCGTTGTAATTATATATAACAAATATATCATTAACAAATAACAATAATAATCAACTATCAGTTAGCATAGACTACGTATATAGTAATAATATTGTAGACTTACATACATATATTGTTGCATGCATATGCGCATTAATTACTAATGTATGATGCACATATATTTCATGCATAATTAATTAGCTTCAACGTAACATATGATATATATATATATATGATCCAAACTTAATATAGTAATATTACTTATGATTTTTGTAAGTATGAACACCGTACTTACCTGGAGTTTTGATTCAAGAAACTCAAGCATGATTCCAGGGATAATTCCCCTAATGCCTCCACCATCGATGCTTAAAATAGTAATCAGATTACCACGATTTGGGGGTCTAACACTAATGGGTTTCCTACTAATTTTCTCCATTATTTAGATCTTTGGAAGATATAAATGTTTATGTATTTTCGACGATAATGAAACTAGAAACCCAGGTTATACCTTAGAGATCTAATTAGAAGGATATGAGTTGAAGCTCTATAATATATACTAGCAAATACAATGTCGTAGACTCTTAGTATTCCTTGCTTAATGAATTAAATTAAAGTTATATTATTATTATTATTATTCCTAAGCATTAAGAGAATATATTAAAGCTGTAATTTGAAGAGGGTTTGCTTGCATGTTTGCAGAAGTGATGTAGCTAATGATAGTGGCAGGAGTGCAACATTATTTTGAACATCATATTTTATATAATATAATAAGTTGTTATATCGTTGACAATTGATTTATCCTACATTTTTGGCTAAAATAAATTATCCCACTTGAGAATAATTGCATATATTATTACAATTATTCCAGATTCTTACTAACTTGATCAACAGTTCACTCTAGCACGTTAAATTCACTTCGATCAATTCTATGTTGTCTTCTGTATAACTTTTGGAATTCTATTTGACCAACGTAACAAACGATATTAAAACATCATCTTATTACTGAATCAACAAGAAATTTGTTATTTTCCACTAGAATTAACTACAACCAAAACTCATTCAAAATATATAGCTAGTGTTTTTTATATTTAATACGAATTTACTAAGCACATGTTTTATTTTTTTTCTTTAATTTACATAAACAAGAGTTTACTAGAAAATAAAAAAAATGGTCCGGTTTCTATTGGTTTAGATATGATTATTAAAATTTTGATCAGTTAATTTTAAGGTCATTGTTTTCGTGTATGCCTTTCAAAATTGTAAAAAAAAAAAAAAGGAAAAAAAAGTTGTTTAAAATTGGCAATAATATCAATAAATAAATCCTAATAACCGCCTTAGTAAGCTTCAATTTATTATTCATGAAGACAAAAAGGTATTTTAATTGTATAAAATTTTGGATCTTGAAAATTTTTGAACAAGAAAACATTTCTTATTTACATTATAGTTTGGAAGGTGAATATCTTAAATAAATTTCTGAACATTGACTACACAAGAGTAAAAAAGAAGAGTAAGATTCCATATATTGACCCTTTAAAAATAAGAACGTAGAAATTTACATTCTATCTAAGTTGAGAATTGAGCATCTTATGTTAAAAATCTGAAAATTGTACATATAAAATTCGAGTAATATTCTAAATATTGAAAATTTTGATGGAAATGTATGCAACAATGTATACGCCTAGTGTATGATACACTTAGAAAAATACGTAGTATCAATAATTAAATGGTCATAGAGGAATATATAAAATAATAGTACGTATTTCAAATGCTTTGTTTTGAAACAGCCAATCAGCCTAATGTTGTTCTTCTTCCAAGTTTCTTGTGCGTTGCTTTTACATGATATAAACCATAATCAATTAGACAAGTCTTATCTTTGTCTGTTTGCCCAATAGAGTGCTTCCTAAGAATATACAGTATAAGACTCAACATATAATGATCAATTCTTATTTATTGTTATTAGGATAAGAGTTGACTTTCTAAATATAAAATTTGATTATAAACACAAATTAAATGGAGTAGATCATGCTTGTGTTAATTGCCCCCCCCCCCCCCCCCCGCCCCAAAAAAAAAAAAATGTAAGGTAGGCAATTACTCTGTATAATTTAACGACTCTATCCTAGCTTATATTTTTATATCGAAATAAATTATTTAAGTCATACATATTGTTTCTAACTTGGCTAGCTAAATTAATTAAGCGCTGCATAGAGAGCCATTAGAGACCAGGTAGTGATGTAAAAAGAAATTCAATCATAAGTCTTGAGAACGTGTTATCACATTCTATAAGTTCGCGTCTTTCTGTACTATATATATATATATATATTTCCTGTAGTTAATAGCTATCAATTATGAGCAATCGAACATATAAACCTTCAATTCAGACATTCTTTTTGTCTTTGAAAAAATACAAGGTTTCTTTACCTTAAATCCATTTGTTTTTGCTTCCAAAACAATAATAGTGTAAAAGATAAAATAGTTATCTTTTACAAAAAAAGAAATAAAAAAAATAATAATAAATAATAAAAATAGAAAAAAATAAATGTATATAACTGGGAGTTATAAAGTTATAACTTATAAATAGAGAAAATGAGCGTTAACTCATTTGACTAAAATTTGTTGAGCCTCAACAAATTTTATGAGATAATAGGATCGATTTCCATCAGCTACTTTTGTGACTCCCTAAACACTGAAAAAATAACTTTATACATACATATATATATATATAAACAAAGTGAGCATCTTTTTTATGAGCTCAAGCCTTAATTTTATGTAAGAGCATATTACTATCTTTGGTTTTGGAGCAAGCATTGCACTTTCATGAGTTTCATGACTTAAGGTCTGTTTACTTCAGCTTAAAATCCTTTCAGTTCAGTTCAGCTCTTCTCTTAATTTGCTATTCATTAATCCTTCATAAAAAACTTTAAGTTCAATTCAGCTCAGTTCAATTCATCTGTTTTTACTTAAAGTAAACAGGCCCTTACATCCCATTTTGATGAATCCTAACCAATTTTTTAAGCATTATTCCAATCCATGATTTTTTTTTCATGGAAAATTGTCAATATCACCTTATGAATCTTAAAAAATTGGAAAGTCAAAATTGTAATTGTCATCAATTTGTTGCTTGGAAGTAAAAGCAAAAAGAAGCAATTCAAAACCAAAAATAAAAAAACAGAGAGAAGGCTTATACCGTAGTATATAATAAGTTGTTTTTGATACATAAATCAAATATTCAAATTAAATGCCACATCAATTTTGTTGCTTGGAAGTTGCATTATGGTCAAATAGATAGAGAAAAAAGGAAATTCAGAAAAGGGTAATACAACTATCATAAAGAAATTAAGAATTGAAATGTAACAAGAAGTTATGCAATTGAATTTAATTTGAAGGTCATTCATATAAGTAAAATATTAATTCACTAGAGGAAAATTCAGAAAACTAGGTAGCAAAAGTTAGTACAAGTCAAGTTTGTAATGAAAATAAGTATTTTCCCTTGAATTAGGCTCTGTTCTTCTCAACTTATTTTTGTTGATCTGAACTTATTTTTGCTGAAAATAAGTAAAAGTAAAAATAAGTTCGAGAAAATCAAACTATTAGTTCAATAGTCTAAGTTAGTACTTTGATACGCTCTATCTCAATTTAATTCCTACATTTACTTTTTACATCTTTTTATACGCAACTTATAACCTATGTAGCATGGGTACTTTTAATGGGTTGCCGTCCTCGAACCCAATTCGTCCTCGTATTGGGGACGATTTCGATTCTTCATGTTATAATTTACCGTACCCATTAATAATATTTTTTAAAGTAGCCGTTTTTAGTCTCCGTATCCGTATTCGTTTTCGACTCCGTGCAACCAAGCTTATAACTAATACTCCATACCTAGTAATACGCAATTTCTAAGATCATCTAAGCAATATCTCATATAATAATATATTTCCATACATAATAAATACTCATGCGAGTCAAAGTTACTATCTCAAATAGTTACAAAAGTCATGCAATTAAAAAATTAGAGGAAGTAGATGTAAAACCCAAAAAAAAAAAAAAAAAGGAAAGAAAGATTCAATTAGTCAACGGTAAAAACACAAACACGTAAACCTCGACGACAACGATGGAATCTCAACATCATTGTGTTTGCTTCCCAAATTTATTCAAATCAAACACAAATTACAAATACCCACCAAAATAAATTAAAAAAAAAAAAAAACCCAGAACTTTCTGCCCGTTAACCTCGCATTTGACATAGCTTTAGTAGAAGAAGGTGTCAGCTTTTCACATGTTAACATTTAATTTATTCCTCTTATTCCAATAAACCCCAGCTCTCTAAATCTTTGTTTTCAGATGTTTTTTTTTTTTTTTTAATTAATGCAATTTGATAACTGTGTTTTTCATCATTTCTGTCTTCATTTCCGCAGAAAATGGTTGAAAACATCACTTCTTCCTTCAAGGTACCACCTTTTTCTTTATTACCTCTTTTTAAATCTTGTTTTTTAATTTTTTTTTTTTTTTTTTTTTTTTGATGTTTTTGTTTTAGCTCTTTTAATTAATGCTTGATTTATATTGTGGGTATTGTTTGTCTTTATCAATTTTCTTATTTTTACTGTAAGGTGTTTTTTTTTTTTTTTTTTT
>PYUH01000164.1:1592922-1597922 GCA_016808085.1 Suaeda aralocaspica
TATTTTTTTTTTTTTTTTTTTTTTTATATATATATATATATATAAATCGTGGATATTTGAGATTTGCTGGAAAAAGATTTTTTTTTTTTTTGGTCATTTTCATCAATTAATTTTAGAAGAAAAAAGAGTTAAGATTTGGAACTAGTAGCAGAAAAGTTGGTGAGTAGTCAATCTTCCAATAAATTAGGGAGGGAAGAAAAAAAAGAAGAATTTGATTGATGGGTTTTGCTTCTCTTTAGTAATGGATGTTGTTTAGATGCATTTTGTTGATGGTAATGTTTAGCTAACATGGGTTAATTATTATTAAATTTTAACTTATTTTTAAATATTTCTTTTGATATGGGGGTATTCTTGATCTCCTTGTTATTTCAAGTTGCCTAGAAGTTGTGTTTAGTGATTGGAAAATCATTGTATTGGGTGAAATTGTTGCAACATTTGGCAATTTCTCTTTGAATGATCCACTATGTAAGACATTGCAGCTTGTATAATTGTATTAATTTGCGGCTTAATCACTAATTTATGCAATATAATCTGCTTTTTAGTGAAATATTTGCTTTTTTTATCTTGCAGGACACATTTGTTCTTAAGGTTCCAAAGATGTCTCCTCTGATAATGAGGATGATAATGCTAGTGATCGCAACGGTATGCGGAGTATATATGTGTTCAGTCTGTCTTAAACAGATAAGCAACCAAACCAATTCTAGAATTGAAGTTATTGGGAGGCCAGGCAGTGTTTGTGAGAACACAAATTTGGATTTCCCAACCCTACATTACCCACAGCCTGAAACCTTTCAAAGGTGAATATGAAACTATTTAAAGTCAATCATTTTGTATGTGCTCGACTTAGATCGTTAATTGTTAATTTTCCATGTTTGTAGGGCTGAATGTGCCAAAAATCCTGTCCGCTTCTTTGTAATTATATCAATGCAGAGATCGGGGAGTGGTTGGTTTGAGACATTGTTAAATAGTCATATGAATATCAGCTCGAATGGTGAGTTATTAGGTGCTAAAATTAGAAGAGGAAATATCTCCTCTATTATCAAAACTCTTGATCGGGTCTACAATTTGGACTGGTTTACTAGTGCTTCTAAGAATGAGTGTTCTGCTGCTGTTGGTTTCAAGTGGATGCTCAATCAGGTACATGTGAAACTCTTTCCTAGTTATATTTTGTTTGTTGCCATATGGAAGTTAGCGATTGCTTTTTAACTACTTTTATTCTTCTATATTGCTTTGATTCTTGTAGAAGGATTGAGGCTGTTTGTGGGTAAAAGGTCTTGACTTTTGATACTAGTATGGAGAGTTGATTTAGGTCTAGAATACATGGTGAGACTTTAATTAAGTGTGAAGATAGGTGAATAATAATCAAGAGAAGAATTTTTATATCATATTGGATTATTAAAGAAACTTTGCAAATAAAGGTGATTTGGAACTACCAACACCAATGTACGATGTACATATAATGGTTTGGTAGTGCATTATCCTCTCCAATCCTACCTTTCCAGGTGTTCCAACCCAAGGTTAAGTGATCATCCAACTTGACTAATCTCTTTCGATGTTGCAATTAATGTTACATGATCTTTAGAAAGATTCACTTATAAACAATTGAGAAACTCTAAATTACAATTTATATGAAACATGCTTGCAAACCACTGAACTCAATAATTTAATGTTACTAGCTCTTAAGCAGGAATCACATGTAAAAAGTTAAGGAACCCCAAATCACAACTTATGAAACTTTATTGGGACCAAAGCATATATGTTGAATCTAGACTTCCTTAACCATCTACAATAGGTGAGCATAGGTTTCCCAACCAATCAACTCACAAGTCACAACAATATCGTCAAATTCACAAGTTCAAGCAATTAAATGCACGATTCTGACATTAGGTTTCATCCACCAAGGTTCATCATGTAAACTTATTTGCCGATTTATTTATTTATTTATTTTTTAAGGGGGGGGGGGGGGGGGGGGGGGGGGGGGGGGGGGGGGGGGGGGGGGCCATAGAACTCCCCACCAGCGTGGAATTTAGCTTTTGTTTGATACGTGCACTCGTGCAAAGGTTTATTCCGGAGTATGTCTTGTTAGAGCTTTAGTAGAAGTATAGAGAAAGCACTACCTAAAAGGCTAAAACTAAGTCAAGAGAGAGTGAAACTTAACAAAAATTAATATTATATTACAACTCCCACAAAATTACAGGAGTTCGTTTAAGTCTTTGCAAGTGAGGCAGGTTAAAGATTTGGAAACCTTATGTGAAAACCTATGTGTGGACCTTGTTAGTGACTCAGCGAGGTTCTAAGTTGGTTTGGAAGTGGCCTCAAGGCAAAACAAGGGGTGAAACGGGAAGCCACACAAGTTCTAGTCTTTGGGTGGCAAGATTTAGGTTGGTTGATGCTTGAACATGAACGAACACCTAGAAAAACCCCAAATGCACAAATAAAAATCATAATATCACAAAATGCAAAACCTAGGTAAAATGTACCAAAAAGAATTAAAGCTAATGGGCCAATGGCAAGCTATACTAAAACAAACTAAAACTGCACTAAAAATGTGAGTATAAAAACCTGTGGTCAGTTTGGAGCTTTCTTTCTGAAGAAGGCACATGGAAAGAGCTTGTTTTAGGTCGGTTGATGCTTGAACATGAACAAACACCTAGAAAAACCCCAAATGCACAAATAAAAATCACAATATCACAAAATGCAAAACCTAGGTAAAATGTACCAAAAAGAATTAAAGCTAATGGGCCAATGGCAAGCTATACTAAAATAAACTAAAACTGCACTAAAAATGTGAGTATAAAAACCTGTGGTCAGTTTGGAGCTTTCTTTCTGAAGAAGGCACATGGAAAGAGTTTGTTTTTCCCTTTTTATATATACATGCTGTCTAAGATATAGTCTGTTAACTTTAACCTTTCGATTACCCAACTGTAATAGATGTGGGCTGAAAGACTATATAAAAAGGAAACTAGATTCCTGGTTCCCGGTGCGTACAACCTTCAAGTTTGTGCTTTACTTTTGTCTTATGGTTAAATGTGAAAGGTGGAATTTATTTTGAATGGGCATGTTGTGCTAGTGAATGCATAGGAAAGGTCCTCAGAGTTTCCAAGGTCGGTGAAAGAAAGTGAGAGAAGATCTATGTAATTGCCTAACTTGGACCCAACTCCATTTCTTTAGGTTGCAAGTTTGCAACATAGAGGTATTGTACACGGACCAATGAATATGGGAGGCATATGATCGAAGAAGTGGGAGAAGTGATTATTGATGTTGAGCGTGGTAGAGTGAACCTCTTGTGAACATGCAATTATTTTGAATCTTGTTTTAAAGCTATGTTTTGCAACTACTAAGGAATGGAGGAATTGTTTAACAATAATATTATGCTATGAACAATTTTCATGTATTTGTAGATCATTAAATGCTCATGAAGTCACAATTTAGCTGTTGGAACAAATAGTCTCTGAAAGATAATGCATGTTGCTTTCATTTATTGAACAAATTACGTGAGAAAGGAAAACCAGATTATCAGGCTCTTAGCTATCATTTGCTTTGAAAATTGGTTTCACCTCAATGAGTCTAATGCCAAAATGACCTATCATTCAGTGTGCATGAATTGTTTTAAAAAACTCTTTTGGTATAATGAATCTGAAATATATTCTATAGTGTAAATCACCCTACTATGTAGTGTTCTGGTATTGGTGGTGTTCGTGTTTCTAACTGTTAAGGCAATGCATATTGTTTGAGTTATCTTTCTTTTGTGTGTTGGAAGTCCTTTTCTTGTCTTTAGCTCCTAAATTAGAGTTTAAGTGCTCCACTGCTTTGTATGTTACTTGTCAGTGGATTTGAGTTTCAGCGAAAGAAAAATTTTAATTGGTTTTTGACTCTGTTTGCCATCTTTATATTTTAGGGGCTGATGGAATATCCCAAAGAAATAGCCGAGTATTTCAACAAAAGGGGTGTGTCTGCTATATTTCTCTTCCGAAGAAATCTGCTACGTCGTTTGGTTTCTGTACTTGCTAATTCCTTTGACAGTCATGCCAAGCTATTGAATGGAATTCACAAATCTCACGTGCATTCGCTGGAAGAGGTAACCCTAAAACTTATTATTTTGCAGTCGGTATGTTGGATGAATGTGAGTTCATATCCATCTGAATTTATTGTTTTGGTAGGCTGAGACTCTTTCAAATTACAAGCCTCTCATAAATTCAACATCAATAATATCCAATCTAAAGAAAGCAGAACTGACAGTTTCCCAAGCTCTAGCATACTTCAACTGCACTCGGCATATCACTCTATACTATGAAGATCTTATCCGGAACCGCAGTGTAAGAAATTAGCTGATTGCTTTCTGTTTATGGAAAAATTTATGGATGTAATAGTTATGCACTTCAAGTTTAAGAATCAAGTCCTGCATTCTAACCCTCTTGATTGTGAAGATAAATCAAGTCATGCTTCCTAGCTTAGAGGATGGGGCTTGTTAAGGGGTGGCATTTGGGGTTAAAATGGCACTTGTGGTGGTAGTTAACTGGATATAGCTGGCTTTGATAATTAATAAGCAAATACATTATAAACTTGTGTAAGTTGTGGCCTTGTACTAGTTAATTAGAACACAAACTATGAAAATCTTGAATCTATTTAGATTTAAAGCTTCTCCGTCTTGGGTAGGTTCTAAAATTCATGAATCTGAATGATGAACATTGCTTTTTTCGGTGTCTTGTGAGTTTGGCAAATTTTTGTAAAAATTAGGTATACCCCATTGGCCATCATAAACCCTCTTTAGGTACCCTCTATGGGCGTGTCCAAATTGGGTATACTGAGAAGCATATTTAAAGAAATTGAACTAGTCGAGGATTGAGAGAGAGAAAAGTTTTCTTCACTGTTATTTGGTTGCGAATAAACTTTTCTTGCTTATGAAGTGGCAAAAACAGTAGATTTTGAACTTTGTTTTGCCTAATATCCAGTAAAAGTATCATTCCTTGATTCTTCTCAAAAGGTTCTTTATCCTCTCT
>PYUH01000164.1:1600422-1610254 GCA_016808085.1 Suaeda aralocaspica
TAATCTCCTATTCCCTTAAAACTACTACATATTGCAAAAAAAGGCACCTGGGCGCCCAAATATTTTCTAAGTATAGATGGGGCATGTCTACAACTATAATACACAGCACATGGTACACAAGGATACACAACACATGATGCGAAAAGAGCCTGTCAGCCCTAGGCCAATAGCTCATTCCTTCCTCCCATCTCCCGTCGAAAAATATTGAATAGTACAAAAAGAGGCTGCCTGCCCTTAACCACGGTCATGACCAAGGGTTGTGAAGTCGAAAATCCTTGGTAGAGGGATCGTAAGAGGTGTGTAGGGGCCAAAAACGATCTTGGGGGTGCTGTATAGGTCTATAGCACATGGTAAAAATACAAGGTGAAAAAGTGACGGGGCCCAGGACGGCCCCTCCGGAGGCCTGAAACAAAGCCTATATTCATTGTTTTTTGGGGTCCCGGGAAAAAAAAAAATCCCGGAGATCGACCGGGGTGGCCGTAAGGTAAAAGTATGAACCCAGACCAAAGAATTCGGGGTGAAAAGGTCATATGAAGGATTATAACAAGGCCTTACACGGTTCCTTATGAAGCTGTTTTTTCTTCTCTCTGGAAGAGGCCATAAGAGGGATCATAAGAGGTGTTTAGGGGCCGAAACCGATGTTGGGGGCTGCCATCGAGGTCCATAGCATGTGGTAAAAAAAAGGGGCGAAAAAGTGACGGGACCCGAGACGGCCCCTCCGGAAGCCTGAAACAAAGGCTATTATTCACTAATTGTTGGGGTTTCGGGGTCCCGGGAAAATTTTTTTGAAAATGGACCGGGGTGCCCGTAAGGTAAAAATATGAACTCAGACCAAAGGATTTGGGATGAAAAGGTAATACGAGGGATTATAACAAGGCCTTAGACGATTCCATATAAGGTTGTTTTTCCCCTCTCTGGAAGAGGCCATAAGAGGGATCATAAGAGGTGTTTAGGGGGCCGAAACCGATCGTGGTGGGTGCCGTGGTGGTCCATAGCACGTGGTAAAAAAACAGGGCGAAAAAGTGTCGAGTCCCGAGACAGCCCCTCCGAAGGCCTAAAACAAAGGCTATTATTCACTGTTTTTTGGGGTTCCGGGGTCCCGGGAAAAAAATCCCGGAAATGGACCGGAGTGGCCGTAAGGTAAAAATATAAACCCAGACCAAAGGATTCAGGGTGAAAAGGTCATATGAGGGACTATAACAAAGCCTTACACGGTTCCTTACGTGGCTGTTTTTCCTCCTTTCTGGAATAGGCCATAAGAGGGATCATAAGAGGTGTTTAGGGGCCGAAACCGATCTTGGGGGATGTTGTGGAGGTCCATAGCACGTGGTAAAAAAAAGAGGCAAAAAAGTGACGGGTCCCGAACAGCCCCTCCGGAAGCCTGAACACAAAGGCTATTATTCACTGTTTGTTGGGGTTCCGGTTTCTCGGAAAAAAAAATCTCGGAAATGGGCCGGGGTGCACGTAGCGTAAAATATGAACCCAAACCAAAGTATTCGGGGTGAAAAGGTCATATGAGGGATTATAACAAGGCTTTACACGGTTCCTTACGAGGTTGTTTTTTCCCCTCTCCGGAATAGGCCATAAGAGGGATCATAAGAGGTGTTTAGGGGCCGAAACCGATGTTAGGGGTGTTGTGGAGGTCTATAGCATGTGGTAAAAAAAACGAGGAGAAAAAGTGACGGGTCCCGGGACGCCCCCTCAAGATGCCTGAAACAAAGGTTATTCTTCACTTTTTTGGGGGTTGTCGGGTACCGGAAAAAAAATCTCGGAAATTGACTAGGGTGCCCATAAGGTTAAAATAGGAACCCAGACCAAAGGATTCGGGGTGAAAAGGCCATTTGAGGGATTATAACAAGGCCTTACATGGTTCCTTACGAGACTATTTTTTCCCCTCTCTGGAAGAGGCCATAAGAGGTGTTTCGGGGACGAAACCGATGTTGGGGGCTGCTGTAGAGGTCCATAGCACGTAGTAAATAAACGGGGCGAAAAGGTGCCGGGACCCGAGACGACCCCTTCGGAAGCCTGAAACAAAAGCTATTATTCATTGTTTTTTTGGGGTTTCAGGGTCACGGGAAAAAAATTCCGAAAATGGACCGAGGTGCCCGTAAGGTAAAAATATGAACCCAGACCAAAGGATTCGGGGTGAAAAGGTCATACGAGGGATTATAACAAGGCCTTAAAATTGTTCCATATGCGGCTGTTTTTCCCTTCTGTAGAAGAGGTCATAAAAGATCTCATATGAGGTCTTTAGGGGCCGAAACCGATCGTGGGGGGGTGCTGTTGTGGTCTGTAGCACGTGGTAAAATAACAGGGCGAAGAAGTGACGGGTCCCGGGACGGCCCTTCCGAAGGCCTGAAACAAAGGCTATTATTCACTGCTTTTTGGGGTTTCGAGGTCCCGGGGAACAAAATCCCGGAAATGGACCGGGGTGGCCATATGGTAAAAATATGATCCCAGATCAAAGGATTCGGGGTGAAAAGGTTATATGAGAGATTATAATAAGGTCTTACACGGTTCCTTACAAGGTTGTTTTTCCTCCTTTCTGGAAGAGGCCATCAAAGGGATCATAAGAGGTGTTTACGAGCCGAAACCGATCTTGGGGGGTGCTGTGGAGGTCCATAGCACGTGGTAAAAAAACGGGGCGAAAAAGTGACGGGTCCCGAATGGCCCCTCCGGAAACCTGGAACAAAGGCTATTATTCATTGTTTGTTGGGGTTTCGAGGTCCCGGGGAAAAAATCTTGGAAATTGACCGGGGTGCCCGTATGGTAAAAATATGAACCCAAACTAGTTCTTCGTAATGAAGTTGAATCAATTTAGAAAGAACTTGGCAACTAGCATGACCAAGACTGAATGTTTATTTTTCGAAACAGTTGACTTAAAAATTTTCGTCTTTATTAGGAGATTTGAGCCCCAAGAAACTCATCATTTTGATTTCAATCTTTGATGAAAGTGCCTCTTGAAGCATCTTAATTGTAGAAAACTTAATTGACCTTTTTTTACCTTGTTAGTCACAAATTTTTAGCTGCTTTACAAAGACAAAAGGTGTTCTTGAAATGTGATAAAATCAATGCATTGTTGTCCATTGTGACTTTCACATTATGTGACAGGCTAACGTAATAATTATGTAGAAACTCAGAATCTAAAATACTTTTTCGGAACACTTGCAGTCAACAAAGATCATTAGAATTTAAATCATAAAGCTATAACAGTTATTTCAACTCAGTTGAAATCTATGCATGATTTTATTAAGATACTCAAAAAACATCCAAACACTCAATAACATGAATTTTCGACGATGTAATTACCCAATGCAACAGCGCTACAAGTAAAATGTACTACTCGACTAAATCTGGAATCCTGCAGCCTGGAGCTCAGCAAAACGATAAAGAAACGATAAGTTTTGCATGTGCAACAAAACTGCTTTCAAGAATGTGCACACATGAGAGTAAAGATTCGGACACATACTGCAAAAAAGAATAAGCACTATCATAGTATAATGAGCTACAAATCTACGATGTTGATTTCTGAAGATGGTAGGCAGGTAGCATTCCCGCTATCAGGGAAAGTAATCAACTACGTAGTCCACAAGCAACCATGAATTTCCATCAATTTACAATGGTAGCATGCCTTTTTGCTCCTATTTTCCTGTCAACTTCAAGGATTCGAGTCACCTGCAAGACGTGGTCAGATCCCCACCATATTGGAGGGGGTAAAAAATATCCAACCTTTTACAAGCATTGAAATTAGTAAATCGGGTTATGGAAACAGGACTTTAAAAATCTTATACACGTACTCTTCCTGTACAAGGTTGGTTTACTTCGTATCTCTCAAATGTGGCAGAGAAGTTAACAGAAAGTTATGAAACACTCCCTTACATTATTTTTGCTTCATAAGCATATTGCTCACAAACCAATGCTTAGTTAAAGGGACTCTTTGTAGAATAGGCTGAGCAATTAAAGAAAAACATAAGACGAAATGTTGTGATACGGACAATAACAGAAAACAGGGCAAAGATAATGGAACATAGAGAACATGGAGTATATACTTGTGTACCTATAGTTGATAAAGTAAACAATATTATAGTATTAGTACTAGTCCTATGGCATCCCATTTATATATGCAGTTAACTGACTATAGAATAGTGTAGGGTACTAGGGTCTATGAAGGCTCAGAATCGAAGATCCATGTGAGCTCCCAAAATTGTACACCATAAAACACAAGTTGCAACCTTTATAGAATATTCCATAGAACCAAGCATATCGTATAATTCATCACAATAAACAAAAAAAGGTCAGGAAAAATTTTAACTACCTATATTCATGCTAAACAAATCAATCTAACAAAAAGCTACAGATACAGAAACGATACTTTACCGTATGGGTAGTTTTTGCGGCTGGATACAGCAAACCACTTCAACACCAAGGTCGGCACAGAATCAAAGACACTTTCAGCATCCTCCAACTTATTATAGTTGAAAAGCTGACAGCTTGACAAATAAGTTCGTTCAGCTGTCAAAATTGAAAAGGGTGTCAAAGTATCACCGTGAGTCCAGCACTGTGATGCATGTAACACCCTCTCTCTTCCAAAGACCTATTTTGTGTCCAAAGACCTATTTTACTGTGATTCATTGATTATAAACTTGTCAAGTCATGGTGTGAGCAAGTTACAACAAGGCTCAATGATCTTACCAGACCACGTCTAAAGAAACTTTGCAGTTTGCACTATAAATCATGATGGACAGATAATGTTGTGATGTTCACGCCCTACTATTGCTTGCAGATTATGCTAAGCATGCACTGATTTACAAAGGAAAAATAGCCAAGCTCATACATGTACCTCCAAAGGCTCCAATAACTTCTGATTAAGAAACAGTTTCTCACTTCCTAAATTTGCACTTCAAAATGAGTTATCAAAATAGAGGGTTTCCAGCTCTTTTCAGAATTGAAATTGTCAAACCTTCTGAGATGGTACTCTTTGTTCCACATTAAATGTAAAACTATCTACATTCTACTTGGGTCATTTTTGTCTGTCCAAACAAAGTGCTAATGACTCATATTCTAAATTCATCATAATCTGGGCTCTCATTCAATACACCTTTTATAGAAGATGCGGTTTCAAAGACCAAGTGCAATATGCACCATGCAGTAATCTTCCGGTTATTCTTCTACAGTTCTACCTGCTGTCACAGGCTCATCGAAGTCTAATAGCAGATGAAAATATTAAAGATGCAAAAGGTGGCGTATATTAAAAAATTCAAACATATTGTCACTTGCAAAGGCACCAAATCTTGTCTGTGGCAAAAAAGATGCCACCGCACAAGCACCTCAAAAGGTTACTGCAACGTACGAGCCCTTAATACTCTACTGCCAATAAAATTAACAATGGTCAACAAATCCCAACACTCAAAAAACATCAAATGGCAACATTCCTATATTAAGATATTGCACCTTTCTAACTATTTTAAACAGCCGTCCCTTCGCATGATTATTAAACACATGATGGAAACTGATGAGAGAATTCCTAAACCTGAGGAAAAGACTAACTCTGCCCCACTGCAAGAATCTACCTCAATGATTCTATAGGAAAGACAAAGATTACAGAAAATCCTCAAGAATTTCATAATTAGCTCCATTACACTAATTGGAATTAAACATTAAAAAAATGCTTCCGAGGTCATGACAATGAGCTGTGGTCTGGGACGCTGGGCCCTCCACAACTTTGGTGGTTTTGACTAGACTTATAGTCCTTTGTCGAATGATTACTTATATAGTACAACAATCATTCACCACACGAGCCAACCAAAGACCCACTATCAATGGAAAGGAAAGAATAGGAATTGAATATTGAAGTAGTGTTAAGTTCTAAATCTGAAGGAAGATCTACTAAGTATTCTGCCAAAAATAAAACTTGTAGATGCTTTAAACTATTTAAGTCACCACCCAACAATAAGTTGGTTGAAATGCTACCGCTCTTTATTGTAGGCTAAAACTTTGAATTCTGAATCAAACGTCTAACAAAACAGCCTTTCTGTAGAAACAGTGCAAGTCCATGCGTGTCTAAACCCCTATTCTTGCTTCCAAAAAGACCTCTTGTTGCTGTAATGATACTAAATTTTTCCACAGATATATATATGTCTATATCTTCATGTAGAAACATGACTCAAGTTCGGGTGGAGTAGCATTTGGATAATATAAAAACAAATAAGCATGCACACACCTTAAATAGAGATGGCATGGAAATCATGCTACTCATTCGGAAAATTTGTTACTCTGAGTTTTCATCTTAGCTCCAAGTAGTTGTGTTGGATACTCAACAATGAGATTTGGGTATGACGCTTAAACACTGGACCAAATCATGCAAATTTTTCATGTGAAGGTCATGTCAGACATCAGAACATGTACTAGTGTCTGGTTCACAGCGTCAAGGCTGATGGTTGTAGGAAGGGTTGAGTTAAAGAATGAGAGGAAGATAGTAAAAGGTGGTATATTCTGAGGCACATAGAGAAAAAAAGGAGTGCAAAGTTAAATACACCACAAGGATCAAATAAGAATTTTCAGGAGAGGGGGGGGGAGGTCATCTCAATCACATTTCAGATCAAATATCATGCTAAAACCCTAAAACTTTCAAGGCACTCATGTCAAAATAAATCTAGACAAATAAAACAGTAACAAGATAGTCCTTAGAAACAGAGGGAAAAGGAGTTTTATCAACCATTTAACATTTTAAAAAACATAGACCACTGTCACATAACACATATTTGTAACAACAAAACAGCATATGTATAATATGGCGCACCTTAACAGTGGGCCAAAATTTTAAAGGGGAAACCCCTACCCATCCAAGTAAAGTAAGTTGCGAGTGTCCTAGTTGGCAGTAAAACTTGTATATTGTGTAGTGCAACTGTCACTGCTTCCATATCTCACAAGTCATAACCAACTAGCGCCTGCTCCTCCGTTCCTCTTGTAAAGAAAAAATAATACATAGTTGACAACTTGACATATCTTCAATATTCAATAAAGAAAGCATCATCTCGGATTCTCGGCATTCAAGCTAATAAAAGTCAGAAGCACCAGGAATAAAGTTGAAGAAGAATTAGTTTTACAAGAATTACCAGCAACAGTGGTCCAGTCCTCAGAAAACTACTGTTAGAGAAAAACTGGAAAAAAGGAAAAAAATTAAAAACATAAAATAAAAAAGAAACAATGACAAGAATAAACGAGTGGTATTAACAAGATATTGAAAGGTCAAAATGCACGTTAACTTATCCTAGACATGCAAACATATTAACATGCAAGAAGAGCTAGGCAAAAGAGTCAAAACAAACTAGAGGAAGAAAAGCATTATGTTAACTATCTAGAGGAACAGGTACTGGACAAATCTCGAGAGGTATTGCCTAAACCATATTAGCATTATTGATTGTAGTAATATATATCCAATAAAGCGTCATGCTTGCAATTTCATACTCAAGGTATCACATGTAGCAAATCTTAAGGGAAATGAAACATGTCTCTTGTATTATTCCCACTTGATAATTATTTATCATTTGAGAACGAGGTGAAAATATTTTATAGCTCATATCAATTCATCATGTAGAGTCTTCCAAGACAACTAGACATACCTTAGGAAAGCAGAATAGCATGAAGTCAAAAGACTTTATTACTTCAATGCCAACAGTATGCCAACTTATATCCTTGGTAAATTTAACATTCTCTGCTGAAAGATAGAATTGCTTGTATATCATAGTAAAAACCAATTTTATGCCTTTGATATCAAATAGATTTTGTGCCAGTTGGCAACAAAACCTCAAAAAATTTAGTACACAAGCTGAAATGATCTCAACCATTGACATAATGAAGCTTTAGCAGTCAAAAATCAAGTCATGACATGCTAGAAAGAAGTTAACCTAAAGAGAAGAAAATTAAAGGCAACCTAGAAACTCAATAACAAAACTTACAACCTCATACATTATATTTCCAAACCAGGAGGACCAAACCTTTAGGCTTAAGCTATACAGCTATAACTTATCAAACATGGGCAAAGTAAAATTCCAAGCTACTGCAGCTTATTTCCTGCCAATCAACCTTTCTGAGAGTATAAACAGCCATAAAAATAAAAAAGGAAAAAGAATCGCTATGACCAGAGAGATACTTAACATTTAAAATGAATTATTATGTTTTAGTATCATGTATGTATCTATCTACGTAGTACGTACATACTATTTTAATTCCAATTGATGTATGGGATCTTATAATGAAAAGGGCAGCTGCTAGCAGAATTAAATTTAACTTCACTGCTGAAATATTATAATAGAAAAAATGCCATTGGACAAGAAGTTTTGCCCAAGTATTATATATACCCAAGCTGAGACCTCTTGTTAAGTCATCACTTGCCATACTTCCACTCCCTTAACTATATTACCATCCTTAATCCTTTTACCTTTGGTACTCTCTAGGTATTGGCATTTCAACTACATATCTATAAATTTTCCAGAACCAAACATATTCCTCTGCTTCAACCACAACAACAAAGCCTTAATCCCAAGTCATTAAAAACAAAAAGGTCCTAATCCCAAAAGAGTCGAGTCTTCCAACTGAATAAAAAAAAATAAGTATCCTAAGCATGGCCAGAATTACATGCATTGTTACCTGTATATGTATTCTCTTAATATACCAAACCCTTTCTGGTGAAGGGAGACGTATAAATTCACCAAATGAAGCAGGGACCAGCTTTGTCAAGAACTCCTTCCACCGAAGCATCAGAAAACTGAGCAATCAAGTTCACAAGTCTGACCAAAGTGAAATTTTACCAAAGAAAGTTACTCAACAAAAAACATCAGCTTATTTATTTCAAACTGAAATTCATGAAAAAAACTTCCCCTCTTTGAAACCCACGGCCACCTCCCCAAGCAGCAGTCATAAAGTTAATATTTTGGGGGTAGAGAAAGTAGACAACTGTGTAGAAAGTAACTGCATTGGTGTAAAAAGCTCAGATGATTTCGAACTTACAGCCCAAGGACGCAGCCCTGGTGCTGGTCATTCTTTTGTGACTAGCACAGAAAAAAACTCAGCAAACCAGCAAACCAAAAATTCTAAAACGCAATATAACATAGCAGCATCAGGAGATGATTTAAAACTTCCTAAAACAGGTCGCAGCCCAGGTGCTGGGCACAGTGAAGAAGAAAAGGACCCAAACCCTAAAACTGCAGAAGTACCAGAAAAAAATCCCTTGTCACCAACACCTAACGCTTTTTTCAGTGATTCAGCAATGGTATCTACATATGATTTTCAACCACCATCCCCTGCTAGCAGTCCAGGTGTTGGCCATCTAAACACAGACAAAAGTGCTGCACAGGGAACTGGATATTGTCTTAGTGAAAGATGCACAGATGGTTTCCGACCAACAAAACCAGGGGACAGTCCTGGAGCCGGTCATTTATATGTAAGCAATTCAGACAAAATTACGTCACAACAAGGCAGATATCCTGACTTAGTGCATCTCCATGAAGGTGTAGATGATTACAGGCCTACTAAGCCTGGACACAGTCCAGGTGCTGGCCATCCTGTTTTAAATAAGAGGAAGCCAAACTCATAAAATATTTAAGCTTGTAATAAGTTCAAACTATTGGATGCAGAATGTATAAGTTCTGCATGCTTATTATTCATTCTTAAAAGAATAAATACTCCGTTGTTCTTAACTTTGAAATTTAATTACAGTTTGGTCCCTCACTAAGCTCCATCTTGTATTCCAATTTTCCTCCTTTTTCACAACCTACAAGTCATCTAATAGCATGCACCTTGTTGAGTAGATCCGGTATAGTAACTATGAATC
>PYUH01000164.1:1610279-1634885 GCA_016808085.1 Suaeda aralocaspica
TTTGTGCAATGACTCAATAACAAATGGTTTGGATATCTTTCAAATTGAGGTAGGCTTACTCCAAGCACGGTTTGAGTTTTCAACAAGTCCCTAAACGAAAGCTATATCAACTCTACTTGAAATGGACTCCGCTCTCTGAAAATCGTGGCTCAAGATAAGGGATTAAATTAGTCGAATGGCTTGTGTGATATAATGATAAGTGGTAATAAATGAACAATAAGTTACAAAGTGTATTTAGTAAAAATAAACATATGAACTAAATTTTGGCTTGTAAGGGTCTTTTTACATCAGCTGAAAATAATTGACTGAATTGAGTTGAACTGAGCTGAACTGAAGTACTAAACTGAATTGGCACCTGAACTGAACTGAAATTTGCTATTATGGGATTAATGATTTTATATTTGGATATTGATTTTTAACTCTTGATATGATTTTTTTCTATGATTTTTAATTATGATATTGATTTTTTTACTCTATGATTTTACGGTTGATTATGACCATTATTTTTTAACTACGGAATATAATATGATTTTTAACTATGGGTATGACATAGTCATAATTTTTATATTAGTCTACTACAATTTCTAAACAAAAAAAAACGTTATTGGTATTTTATTTTATGAACCAATGTAGACAAGGGAGGTCCGAGATGAATCCGTAACTTCGGGAAAAGCCAAGGGAACGGGCTTGGCGAAATCAGCGGGGAAAGAAGACCCTATTGAGCTTGACTCTAGTCCGACTTTTGTGAAATACTTGAGAGGTGTAGGATAGTGGGAGCTTCGTGCAGAGTAAATACAATACTTTTAACGTTATTTTACTTGCTCCATGAATCGGAGGCGGGGGCACTACCCCCTCTTTTGACCTAAGGTCCACTTCGTGGGTCGTCCGGTGGAGGACATTGTCAGATGGGGAGTGTGGTTGGGGCGGCACATCTGTTAACGAAGACGAGCAGGTGTCCTAAGATGAGCTCAACAAGAACATAAATCGCATGTGAAATAAGAAGGTAAAACTCGTTTGATTCAGATTTTTAGTACAATACGAATGGAAGCGTGGCCTAACGATCCTTTAGACCTTCAAGATTTGAAGCAGCTAGAGTGTCGAAAGTTACCCGGTGGATAACGCTTGTGACGAGCCACGCGATAAACAACGCACGTCGCAAAATGTAACATGTTGCTGATCATTATGAACGTTCATGTCGCATAATCAAGAGGGATGGCTACTGTTGGATTTTCACCCACGATAGGAACGGATTAGCTAGGTTTAGCTGTCGTGAGACAGTTAGTTTTACCCTACTGATGATAGTGTCGCATGGTAATTCAACCTAGCCGAGAAGGAACCGTTGATTCGCACAATTGGTCATCACGCTGGTTGAAAGCAGTGACCAGCAAGCTACCGTACGCTGGATTATGACTGAAATGCCTCTAAGTCTGAATCCAGGCCAGAACGACACGCACCATGCCCGCCGCCGCCCGATCTCGTTTCTCCGCTACAGTAGGGGCTTCGGCCACCAAGGGCACGTGTCATACGCTAGCCCTCACGCCGGATGCGTCTTGAGGGCCACCTTGAAGTACAATTCCTACGAGCGGCGGTTGAATCCTTTGAACAACTTAAGGCATGACGGGGTATTGTAAGTGGCGAGTGGGCCTGCTGCCACAATCCACTAAGATTCAGCCCTATGTCGCTTCGATTTATCTCTCCCAACTTAATCTCCTATTCCCTTAAAACTACTACATATTGCAAAAAAGGCACCTGGGGCGCCCAAATATTTTCTAATTATAGATGGGGCATGTCCACATAAACACAGCACATGGTACACAAGGATACACAACACATGATGCGAAAAGAGCCTGTCAGCCCTAGCCAATACTCATTCCTCCTCCCATCTCCCGCGAAAAATAGTGAATAGTACACAAAGAGGCTGCCTGCCCTTAACCACGGTCCATGACCAAGGGTTGTGAAGTCGAAAATCCTTGGTAGTAGGGTCGTAAGAGGTGTGTAGGGCCAAAACGATCTTGGGGGTGCTGTATAGGTCTATAGCCACATGGTAAAAATACAGGTGAAAAAGTGACGGGGCCCAGGACGCCCCTCCGGAGGCCTGAACAAAGCCTATATTCATTGTTTTTTGGGTCCCGGGAAAAAAAAAATCCCGAGATCGACCGGGGTGGGCCGTAAGGTAAAAGTATGAACCCAGACCAAAGAATTCGGGGTGAAAGGTCATATGAAGGATTATAACAAGGCCTTACAACGGTTCCTTATGAAGCTGTTTTTTCTTCTCTCTGGAAGAGGCCAAAGAGATCATAAGAGGTTGTTATGGGCCGAAAACCGATGTTGGGGCTGCCATCGAGGTCCATAGCATGTGGTAAAAAAAAAAGGGCGAAAAAGTGACGGGACCCGAGACGGCCCCCTCCGGAAGCCTGAAACAAAGGCTATTATTCACTAATTGTTGGGGTTTCGGGGTCCCGGGAAAATTTTTTTGAAAATGGACCGGGGTGCCTTAAGGTAAAATATGAACTCAGACCAAAGGATTTGGGATGAAAAGGTAATACGAGGGATTAAACAAGGCCTTAGACGATTCCATATAAGGTTGTTTTTCCCCTCTCTGGAAGAGGCCATAAGGGGATCATAAGAGTGTTGTTAGGGGGCCGAAACCGATCGTGGTGGGTGCCGTGGTGGTCCATAGCACTGTAAAAAAACAGGGCGAAAAAGTGTCGAGTCCCGAGACAGCCCCTCCGAAGCCTAAACAAAGGCTATTATTCACTGTTTTTGTGGGTTCCGGGGTCCCGGGAAAAAAATCCCGGAAATGGACCGGAGTGGCCGTAAGGTAAAAATATAAACCAGACCAAAGGATTCAGGGTGAAAAGGTCATATGAGGGACTATAACAAAGCCTTACACGGTTCCTTACGTGGCTGTTTTTCCTCCTTCCTTTCTGAATAGGCCATAAGAGGGATCATAAGAGGTGTTTAGGGGCCGAAACCGATCTTGGGGGATGTTGTGGAGGTCCATAGCACGTGTGTAAAAAAAGAGGCAAAAAGTGACGGGTCCCGAACACCCCTCCGGAAGCCTGAACACAAGGCTATATTCACTCACTGTTTGTTGGGTTTCCGTTTCTCGGAAAAAAAATCTCGGAAATGGGCCGGGGTGCACGTTAGCGTAAAATATGACCAAACCAAAGTATTCGGGTGCAAAGGTCATATGAGGGATTATAACAAGGCTTTACAAGTTCTTCACTTTTTTTTACGGTTGTTTTTCCCCTCTCCGGAATAGGCCATAAAGGGATCATAAGAGGTGTTAGGGGCCGAAACCGTGTTAGGGTGTTGGAGTCTATAGCATGTGGTAAAAAAACGAGGAGAAAAGTGACGGGTCCCGGACGCCCCCTCAAGATGCCTGAAACAAAGTATTCTTCACTTTTTTGGGGGTTGTCGGTACCGGAAAAAAATCTCGGAAATTGACTGGGTGCCCATAAGGTTAAATAGGAACCCAGACACAGGATTCGGGTGAAAAGGCCATTTGGGGATTATAACAAGGCCTTACATGGTTCTTACGAGACTATTTTTTTTCCCCTCTCTGGAAGAGGCCATAAGAGGTGTTTCGGGAACGAAACCGATGTTGGGGGCTGCTGTAGAGGTCCATAGCACGTAGTAAATAAACGGGGCGAAAAGTGCCGGGACCCGAGACGACCCCTTCGAAGCCTGAAACAAAAGCTATTATCATTGTTTTTTTGGGGTTTCAGGGTCACGGGAAAAAAATTCCGAAAATGGACCGAGGTGCCCGTAAGGTAAAAATATGAACCCAGACCAAAGATTCGGGGTGAAAAGGTCATACGAGGGATTATAACAAGGCCCTTAAAATTGTCCATATGCGGCTGTTTTTCCCTTTGTAAGAAGAGGTCTAAAAGATCTCATATGAGGTCTTTAGGGGCCGAAACCGATCGTGGGGGGGTGCTGTTGTGGTCTGTGAGCACGTGGTAAAATAACAGGGCGAAGAAGTGACGGGTCCCGGGACGGCCCTTCAAGGCCTGAAACAAAGCTATTATTATTCACTCTGCTTTTGGGGTTTCGAGGTCCCGGGGAACAAAATCCCGGAATGGACCGGGGTGGCCATATGGTAAAAATATGATCCCAGATCAAGGATTCGGGGTGAAAAGGTTATATGAGAGATTATAATAATAGTCACACGGTTCCTTACAAGTTGTTGTTTTTCTCCTTTCTGGAAGAGGCCATCAAGGGATCATAAGAGGTGTTTACAGCGAAACCATCTTGGGGTGGCGTGGAGGTCATAGCACGTGGTAAAAAAACGGGGGAAAAAGTGACGGGTCCCGAATGGGCCCCTCCGGACCCTGGAACAAAGGCTATATTCATTGTTTGTTGGGGTTTCGAGGTCCCGGAAAAAATCTTGGAAATTGAGCCGGGGTGCCCTGTATGGTAAAATATGAACCCAAACTAGTTCTTCGTAATGAAGTTGAATCAATTTAGAAAGAACTTGGCAACTAGCATGACCAAGACTGAATGTTTATTTTTCGAAACAGTTGACTTAAAAATTTTCGTTTTATTAGGAGATTGAGCCCCAAGAAACTCATCATTTTTGTTCAATCTTTGATGAAGTGCCTCTTGAAGCATCTTAATTGTAGAAAACTTAATTGACCTTTTTTTACCTTGTTAGTCCACAAATTTTTAGCTGCTTTACAAACGCAAAGTGTTCTTGAAATGTGATAAAATCAATGCATTGTTGTCCATTGTGACTTTCACATTATGTGACAGGTCTAACGTAATAATTATGTAGAAACTCATCTAAATACTTTTTTCGGAACACTTGCAGTCAACAAAGATCATTAGAATTTAAATCATAAAGCTTAACCAGTTATTTCAACTCAGTTGAAATCAGCATGATTTTATTAAGATACTCAAAAACATCCAACACTCAATAACATAATTTCGACGATGTAATTACCCATGCAACAGCGCTACAAGTAAAATGTACTACTCGACTAAATCTGGAATCCTGCAGCCTGGAGCTCAGCAAAACGATAAGAAACGATATTTTTGCATGTGCAACAAAACTGCTTTCAAGAATGTGCACACATGGAGTAAAGATTCGGACACATACTGCAAAAAAGAATAAGCACTATCATAGTATAATGAGCTACAAATCTACGATGTGATTTCTGAAGATGGTAGGCAGGTAGCATTCCCCCCGTATCAGGAAGTAATCAACTACGTAGTCCACAAGCAACCATGAATTCCATCATTTTACAATGGTAGCATGCTTTTTTTGCCCTATTTTCCTGTCAACTTCAAGGATCGAGTCACCTGCCAACGTGGTCAGATCCCCACCATATGGAGGGGGTAAAAATATCCAACCTTTTACAAGCATTGAAATTATAAATCGGGTTATGGAAACAGGACTTAAAATCTTATACACGTACTCTCCTGTACAAGGTTGTTTTACTTCGTATCTCTCAAATGTGGCAGAGAAGTTAACAGAAAGTTATGAAACACTCCCTTACATTATTTTTGCTTCATAAGCAATTGCTCACAAACCAATGCTTAGTTAAAGGGACTCTTTGTAGAATAGGCTAGCATTAAAGAAAACTAAGACGAATGTGTGTAGATGGACAATAAAAAACAGCCAAAGATATGGAACATAGAGAACATGGAGTTATACTTGTGTACCTATAGTTGATAAAGTAACACATATTATAGTATTAGTACTAGTCCTATGGCATCCCATTTATATATGCAGTTAACTGACTATAGAATAGTGTGGGTACTAGGTCTATGAAGGCTCAGAATCGAAGATCCATGTGAGTCCCCAAAATTACACCATAAAACACAAGTTGCAAACTTTATAGAATATTCCATAGAACCAAGCATATCGTATAATTCATCACAATAACAAAAAAGGTCAGGAAATTTTAACTACCTATATTCATGCTAAACAAATCATCTAACAAAAAGCTACAGATCACAGACGATACTTTACCGTATGGTATTTTGCGGCTGGATACAGCAAACCACTTCAACACCAAGGTCGGCACAGAATCAAGACACTTTCACAGCATCCTCCAACTTATTATAGTTGAAAAGCTGAAAGCTTGAACAAATAAGTTCGTTCAGCTCAAAATTGAAAAGGGTGTCAAAGTATCACCGTGAGTCCAGCACTGTGATGCATGTAACACCCTCTCTCTTCCAAAGACCTATTTTGTGTCCAAGACCTATTTTAAACTGTGATTCATTGATTATAAACTTGTCAAGTCATGGTGTGAGCAGTTACAACAAGGCTCAATGATCTTACCAGACCACGTCTAAAGAAACTTTGCGTTTGCACTATAAATCATGATGGACTTAATTTTGTGATGTTCACGCCCTACTATTGCTTGCAGATTATGCTAAGCATGCACTGATTATCAAAGGAAAAATAGCCAAGCTCATACATGTACCTCCAAAGGCTCCAATAACTTCTGATTAGAACAGTTTCTCACTTCCTAAATTTGCACTTCAAAATGAGTTATCAAAATAGAGGGTTTCCAGCTCTTTTCAGAATTGAAATTGTCAAACCTTCTGAGATGGTACTCTTTGTTCCACATAAATGTAAAACTATCTACTTCTACTTGGGTCATTTTTGTCTGTCCAAACAAAGTGCTAATGACTCATATTCTAAATTCATCATAATCTGGGCTCTCATTCAATCACCCTTTTATAGAAGATGCGGTTTCAAAGACCAAGTGCAATATCACCATGCAGTATCTTCCGTTTATTCTTCTACATTCAGCTACCTGCTGTCACAGGCTCATCGAAGTCTAATAGCAGATGAAAATATTAAGATGCAAAAGGTGGCGTATATTAAAAATTCAAACATATGTCACTTGCACAAAGGCACCAAATCTTGTCTGTGGCAAAAAAGATGCCACCGACAAGCACCTCAAAAGTTTACTGCAACGTACGAGCCCTTAATACTCTACTGCCAATAAAATTACAATGGTCACAAATCCCAACACTCAAAAAACATCAAATGGCAACATTCCTATATTAAGATATTGCACCTTTCTAACTATTTAAACAGCCGTCCCTTCGCAATTATTAAACACATGATGGAAACTGATGAGAGAATTCCTAAACCGTGAGGAAAATACAACCTGCCCACTGCAAGAATCTACCTCAATGATTCTATAGGAAGACGCAAAGATTACAGAAAATCCTCAAATTTCATAATTAGCTCCATTACACTAATTGGATTAAACATTAAAAAAAATGCTTCCGAGGTCATGACAATGAGCTGTGGTCTGGGACGCTGGGCCCTCCCAAACTTTGGTGGTTTGACTAGACTTATAGTCCTTTGTCGAATGATTAACTTATTAGTACAACAATCATTCACCACACGAGCACCAAGACCCACTATCAATGGAAAGGAAAGAAGAGGAATTGAATATTGAAGTAGTGTTAAGTTCTAAATCTGAAGGAAGATCTACATAAGTATTCTGCCAAAAATAAAACTTGTAGATGCTTTAAACTATTTAAGTCACCACCCAACAATAGTTGGTTGAAATGCTACCGCTCTTTATTGTAGGCTAAACTTTGAATTCTGAATCAAACTCTAAACAACAGCCTTTCTGTAGAAACAGTGCAAGTCCATGCGTGTCTAAACCCCTATTTTCTGCTTCAAAAAAGACCTCTTGTTGCTGTAATGATACTAAATTTTTCCACAGATATATATATGTCTATATCTTCATGTAGAAACATGACTCAGATTCGGGTGGAGTCATTGGATAATATAAAAACAAATAAGCTGCACCACCCTTAAATAGAGATGGCATGGAAATCATGCTACTCATCGGAATTTTGTTACTCTGAGTTTTCATCTTAGCTCCAGTAGTTGTGTTGGATACTCAACATGAATTTGGGTATGACGCTTAAACACTGGACCAAATCATGCAAATTTTCATGTGGGTCATGTCGAACATCGAACATGTACTAGTGTCTGGTTCACAGCGTCAGGCTGATGGTTGTAGGAAGGGTTAGTTAAAGAATGAGAGGAAGATAGTAAAAGGTGGTATATCTGAGGCACATAGAGAAAAAAAGGAGTGCAGTTAAATACACCACAAGATCAAATAAAATTTTCAGGAGAGGGGGGGAGGTCATCTCAATCACATTTCAGATCAAATATCATGCTAAACCTAAAACTTTCAAGGCACTCATGTCAAAATAAATCTAGACAAATAAAACAGTAACAAGATAGTCCTTAGAAACGAGGGAAAAGGATTTTATCAACCATTTAACATTTTAAAAACTAGACCACTGTCATAACCCTATTTGTAACAACACACATATGTTAATATGCGCACTTAACAGCCAAAATTTAGATGGAGAAACCCTAACATGCCCAATGTGCCAAAGTAAGGTTGACGTATGATCCGAGCTGCTGTTGCAGTAAAACTTGTATATTGTGTAGTGCAACTGTCCCTGCTTCCATATCTCCACGTCTACCAACTAGCGCCTGCTCCTCCGTCCTCTTGTAAAGAAAATATACATAGTTGAACATGACATATCTTCAATATTCAATAAAGAAAGCATCATCTCGATTCTCGCATTCAAGCTATAAAAGTCAGAAGCACCAGGAATAAGTTGAAGAGAATTAGTTTTACAGAAATTACCAGCAACAGTGGTCCAGTCCTCAGAAAACTACTGTTAGAGAAAAACTGGAAAAAGGAAAAAAATTAAAAACATAAAATAAAAAAGAAACAATGACAAAGATAAACGAGTGGTATTAACAAGATATTGAAAGGTCAAAATGCACGTTAACTTATCCTAGACATGCAACATATTAACATGCAGAGAGCTAGGCAAAAGTCAAAACAAACTAGAGGAAGAAAAGCTTATGTTAACTATCTAGAGGAACAGGTACTGGACAATCTCGAGAGGTATTGCCTAAACCATTAGCATTATTGATTGTAGTATATATATCCAATAAAGCGTCATGCTTGCAATTTCATACTCAAGGTATCACATGTAGCAAATCTAAGGGAAATGAAACATGTCTCTTGTATTATTCCCACTTGAATTATTTATCATTGAGAACGAGGTGAAATATTTTATAGCTCATATCAATTCATCATGTAGAGTCTTCCAAGACAACTAGACATACCTTAGGAAGCAGAATAGCATGAAGTCAAAAGACTTTATTACTTCAATGCCAACGTATGCCAACTTATATCTTGGTAAATTTAATTCTCTGCTGAAAGTAGAATTGCTTGTATATCATAGTAAAAACCAATTTTATGCCTTTGATATCAAATAGATTTGTGCCAGTTGGCAACAAAACCTCAAAAAATTTAGTACACAAGCTGAAATGATCTCAACCATTGACATAATGAAGCTTTAGCAGTCAAAAATCAAGTCATGACATGCTAGAAGAAGTTAACCTAAAGAGAAGAAAATTAAAGGCAACCTAGAAACTCAATAACAAACTTACAACCTCATAATTTATCCAAACCAGGAGGACCAAACCTTTAGGCTTAAGCTATACAGCTATAACTTATCAAACATGCAAAGTAAATTCCAAGCTACTGCAGCTTATTTCCTGCCAATCAACCTTTCTGAGAGTATAAACAGCCATAAAATAAAAAAGGAAAAGAATCGCTATGACCAGAGAGATACTTAACATTAAAATGAATTATTATGTTTTAGTATCATGTATGTCATCTACTAGTACGTACATACTATTTTAATTCCAATTGATGTATGGGATCTTATAATGAAAGGGGCAGCTGCTAGCAGAATTAATTTAACTTCACTGCTGAAATATTATAATAGAAAAAATGCCATTGGACAAGAAGTTTTGCCCAAGTATTATATATACCCAAGCTGAGACCTCTTGTTAAGTCATCACTTGCCATACTTCCACTCCCCCTTAACTATATTACCATCCTTAATCCTTTACCTTTGGTACTCTCTAGGTATGGCATTCCACTACATATCTATAATTTTCCAGAACCAAACATATTCCTCTGCTTCAACCACAACAACAAAGCCTTAATCCCAAGTCATTAAAACAAAAAGGTCCTAATCCCAAAAGAGTCGAGTTCCAACTGAATAAAAAAAATAAGTATCCTAAGCATGGCCAGAATTACATGCATTGTTACCTGTATATGTATTCTCTTATAATACCAAACCCTTTCTGGTGAAGGGAGACGTATAAATTCACCAATGAAGCAGGGACCAGCTTTGTCAAGAACTCCTTCCACCGAAGCATCAGAAAACTGAGCAATCAAGTTCACAAGTCTGACCAAAGTGAATTTTACCAAAGAATTTACTCAACAAAAAACATCAGCTTATTATTTCAACCTGAAATTCATGAAAAAAACTTCCCCTCTTTGAAACCCGGCCACCTCCCCAAGCAGCACATAAAGTTAATATTTTGGGGTAGAGAAAGTAGACAACACGTGTAGAAAGTAACTGCATTGGTGTAAAAAGCTCAGATGATTTCGAACTTACAGCCCAAGGACGCAGCCCTGGTGCTGGTCATTCTTTTGTGACTAGCCAGAAAAAAACTCAGCAAACCAGCAAACCAAAATTCTAAAACGCATATAACATAGCCATCAGGAGATGATTTAAAACTTCCTAAAACAGGTCGCAGCCCAGGTGCTGGGCACAGTGAAGAAGAAAAGGACCCAAACCCTAAAACTGCAGAAGTACCAGAAAAAAATCCCTTGTCACCAACACCTAACGCTTTTTTCAGTGATTCAGCAATGAGATCTACATATGATTTTCAACCACCATCCCCTGCTAGCAGTCCAGGTGTTGGCCATCTAACAACGACAAAAGTGCTGCACAGGGAACTGGATATTGTCTTAGTGAAAGATGCACAGATGGTTTCCGACCAACAAACCAGGGGACAGTGGGAGCCGGTCATTATATGTAAGCATTCAGACAAAATTACGTCACAACAAGGCAGATATCCTGACTAGTGCATCTCCATGAAGGTGTAGATGATTACAGGCCTACTAAGCCTGGACACAGTCCAGGTGCTGGCCATCCTGTTTTAAATAAGAGGAAGCCAAACTCATAAAATTATTAAGCTTGTAATAAGTTCAAACTATTGGATGCAGAATGTATAAGTTCTGCATCTTATTATTCATTCTTAAAAGAATAAATACTCCGTTGTTCTTAACTTTGAAATTTAATTACAGTTTGGTCCCTCACTAAGCTCCATCTTGTATTCCAATTTTCCTCCTTTTTCACAACCTACAAGTCATCTAATAGCATGCACCTTGTTGAGTAGATCCGGTATAGTAACTATGAATCTAAGGGTACTAACAACGTCGTCTGCTGTAAATTAACAAACTAAGTAAATAAGCAACAAATTCAGAGCCCAAACAATCTCCCCACCTACACACCCAAGTAAATGGATACACCATCATATTTTTCCGTTCTCAAATAAGAGACAGAGCATCAAGATATCACATCTAATCCCATGTTTCGTGCAATGAGCATCACTCACTATTGTCTAATAGATCACTGATTGTTATAAAAATAAAAACAACAAAATATTGTCATCCAACATTAATCTTACTAAGCAATCATGCAGGATATGAGGTCTTAAGGTATTCAATCTTACTCCTATTGAATCAAAGGCATAGCATACAGGTTTCAAGTGATAAAAATTGAGCTTTAAAACAATAAACCACAACATAAAAAAAAAAAAAAATGTTGGCTATTGCTCATGTCAGCAAACAAATAGCCTAGGAGGCTAGGACAATGCATTGTACAGTGAATATGTGAAATGATTGTCACATCTTACTCGGGGGTGTTTGGTTCAAGCTTATAAATTAGCATAGAATGAAGTGATGCTATTGATCATGAGAAAGTTGTTTAGTTGGGGTCACATAGGTACGGAATGCCATACCCATTGTTTTCTCATCCCCCTTGAACCCCTTCAATCTCATGCCCATCACCCACTTAGAAAATGAGATTCCAAATACCTCCCCCTCTAAATAGTGTATCAAAATACATACCTTTGACTGAAACAAGAAAGGTTAAAAAATTAGAAGGATTATCAAATTCATGCCCACCACCCACTTATTCTCATACCATTGCAACTTTTGAACTAAACGAGCCCCAAGTTCCAAGGCATTTTAATCACTTAGCCAGTCCTAAAAATAATCATTGTTCATTGGTGTGTAATCTAGCCAAGTCCGAATAGGTCACTTGAACAAAATACTAATATAAAGGAATCGAGCAGTGTTTCAATAACAGGCTCTAAATTCTCTCTTATAAACAAGTAGGAAATTTGATCACTTAATGGTTTATGATAAAAAACAGTGACAACTCTAATGCAAAAGAGTGGTACAACAAAGAATTGAAGACCTCTCCACTCCAACACCTTATGATCTTATAGACTCTGTACTCTGTATTGAATTCTATGAACTATTCTCTTAATGAACCTTGTGCTGTAGTACTTAATCATACACAATAGTACTATAGTTTTGAGGGTTCCCTTAAAACTTATCCCCAAGTAAATCAACTTCTACAACTGAAAGTTGCAAATTTTACAGACGAGGAAGTTTTATTTTTTTCAAGTAAATTAATAAACCAAAATCTACAACTGCTGCTCAAATTAGTTACTCAATTCAGCATAAGTAATCAAAATCCTAACGAGCTTGAGACTACAAAGAGAGTCATATCAACAACCAAAGCAAAATCCGAAGAAAAACCTTCTACAAATAGAAAGTATATACGGAGTACCATTTATAGTACTCCCTCTACTTGAAGAAATCAACCATGAAACAAATCTAATTTGAAAAGGAGAATTTTTTCCCATATATGATATATCCAGAATACTAGAATAGAAACTTCAGTATCAATGAAGCAAAAAACATAGTAAAACGAACTTCAAAAAACCAATTGTATTTGAGAAACAAGTTGCTTGTGTTATTTTCAGTCCAACTCACACACGATATAATGACCAAGTATTTACGATACAATTCTAAAAACTAAAAAGTGCAGTTTGGTTTGGTTGCTGCATCTTCCAAATAAAAAAAACCATACTCCGTACTTCTTAAAACACTATCAATCTACTGCACTAGACCGATGCTATACTACACAAAAAGATATCGAGGTAAAATGATAGCAACTTGTACCATATGCTTGCAAAAGTTTTAATTTCTTAAATCTCTAAATGAGAAAAGGCATTGACTAGCGTATAACTTTACAGAAAATGAGTCCATGATTATATCAAATTTTATTCAATCAACCATAATATAAAACTAGAAGAAATTGTGTTGAAAAGCTCTTCCATCTCAATTGAAAACAGGAGAAAGAACACTCAAAATTGGAAAGGGGAAACCTTTTTAAATGTAAAAGTTGACTACCACCATCACAAATTTCATATCTATGGTTAGTTTTAAAAAGTTAGCGAGTGGCAAAAATTTCCATATGAGGAAAAATCACACCACCTACCAATACTACCATTATGAAGTAAAAAATGTTAAAACTATCGCTAAACGAACTGGTAGGCGATAATAAATTATGGCAATGTAAACTTGTACGTCAATCAAGTTACATGGCAATGGAATTACATCCCAAAGCCTAAACAATTGTTTCTCTTCAAAAACATTTAAAAAGAATGATTCGTTAAAAAGATTTGGCAAATAAGGTTATACAATATACACACCACTGCAAGACTACAACTGGTTAGTATCTTTCACATTATACTTCTTCAACCCCAAAACTGTTGTAACATTTGCATTTTCACATTTTACTCTTGTAACTTTGATCAAATTTGAACATCATGGATAGCATATTAGCATATAGTGAAACGAATCAAACTAGTTCCACATGACAAAGTGTTCCTTCCGTATATAACTCCGTATAAAACTATAGTAGTGACCAAATTATTGCCTAAATTGTATATCAAACAATAGGTAATGGAAAGGGTTAATTGATTCCACTTCGTACACCTAAAAAGTTGCATACCAAACAAGCCGAAGATAGTGTCACAGACTCACAACCAAACTGATGCAACTTCTTTAGACCAAGAGGTATTGACAAAATGGTTTAGCTAAGATTAGCAAAATTTGATTCAAGAATGTCCCTGTTCTTCTCGTCTTATTTTTACTTTTTTTCAGAAAAAAATGAGTTTAGTTCACCAAAAATAAGTTCAATTCAACAAAAATTAGTTTTAATCTTTAATAAGATGTTAATAATTTCAGCAAAAATAATTTCAATTCAGCAAAAATAAGTTCAGATAACCAGAAATAAGTTCAGTTCATCAAAAATAAGTTTAGATAAGCAAAAATAAGTTGTCGAGAATAGGGCATTGGGGAAAATTTTGGTCTCTTCGTCTTTTTTTTAACTTATATTTAGCAAAAAAATCAATTTCAATTCTTAAAAATTGTCAGTAATTTTAATAAAAATAAGTCCATTTCGGCAAAAACCAAATCAACAACAATAGTAGAAAAGAACAAGACTTAATTGAAAAAGTTAAAATAAAAAGATCCGACAAGAACAGCCAAGTAAACACTTTAGGACCTCCCATCGACAAAGGGAACAAAAGATACACACAAGAATCTCGCAAACTAGCGTCTTTCTACAAAAAAAAAAAAAATATCAACGAAAGGCCACATGGTATAGTGTGGACAACTAACTCGAAACGTTTTTCCATCTTCGTTGTAATCAATGTTAATGCTATACATTCAAATTCATATTTAATTACCTTTGATAAGATCTTGATTAACCCAAAATTAAGACTCTATTACAAACCCTAAACAAAACGATAGCGTTTTAATAATTACTAGAAATTTAAAATAAAATTAAAAATTAGGAAGTAAAAAGGTTGAAGAAAATCACCAGATAATGGTGCTGGCAGTAATTGAGGTGGGTTGATGAGCTTGCTCTTCGCCTCTACCATAAAAAGCTGAAACTTTTTTAGCGGTTTAATGTTTTAGCGGGTTTGTTTTCCATGATTTGGTCATTTAGTTAGGGGTTAGCGTTTCGCTTTGGTGGTTCAGGCACGTCTATTTCACGGCCCAATCAATCTCATTGGTTAATCTTAAGGGCCATCACTTTTGAAATTAAAAATAATGGCACATAAGTGATATACACAAAGTGGGACGGTAGATTTTTTTTTGGAAAAATTCATACAAATAATCTCAATTATAGGCGTTCACCTAATAAAAGACCGAACTTTGATTAATCAAAAAATGGACCCAACTTTCATACCCATTTTCCAATTTTGGACCCTCTTAAATTTTAACTTGTAAAATCAAGTAAATCTTGCTAATTATTCGGTTTTTGCTTAAGCAGGACCACCCGAAACCACCACCACAATCATCCTTTCCACCCGAAACCTCCAAATGTTAAGAAAAAAAACAGATAATTAACAAGATTTACTTGGTTTTACAGGATAAAATTCAGGAGGGTCCCAAATTGAAAAATAAGCATGAAAGTTGGGTCCATTTTTGAATTAAACAAAGTTCGGTCTTTTATTAGGTGAACGCCCATAATTGAGATTATTTTTATGAATTTTTCCTTTTTTTCTCTTTTTTTACAGACTCTAATTACAACTTACATGCTACAATTTTCTATATTGTGGTCTTTTATGCACCATCATCCATCATGTGCCTTCACAGCTCACAAGTGTTTTCGTGCTATGGATTTTATTTACAGTGTTGTAATAGTATTGTACATCAGTACATATAGACCCTTTTGCATTATAAATTAGTTGTAACAGTTGTTAAAGCTAGATGGGTCATATCAAATATAACAAAGGCCTTCTTATTTTCTTTTCACTCGAGGTAGTATAATCTATGATTTTGGCTTGTAAAAGCCCATCTTGTTAATTATTTATTTTGTAACCTATTTTAAGCCACAAATGTACAACCACATCTTCGCATCCACAACCTTCTCATCCATTTTGAACCACTTTTTTTTAAAAAAAAAGGGTGATGATGGAATACATTCTTTGTTGAATCGGAATGGAATAAGTAAAGAATAGGGTTTTATTTACTTTACACTATTGAAGGGAAGAAGTCAACGGTACACCATATGGAAAGGCTAAGTATGGAACAATTGTGATTGGAGCCTTAGGGGCGGTGCAGCAAGAGGGATGGTAAAATAAACAACTTTTTGCTCACAAATATGGGCAAATCTATAATTTCACATATAAAGACAAATTTTATTTCTATTCATAAATAACAATAACACTTTAAATAAAATAAATACTTCTTTTTTACTTGTTACATTGGATCAAAATATGTGAGAGTTTTTTGGGTCTAATGTAACAAGTAAAAAACAATTGAGGGAGTAGCGAGTAATCACTTTCAAAGATAAATAAAGCATCACATTGAGTAGGAATTGATCAAGGTGCAAAATTATGAGTTTGCCCTTGCTTAACTCACAAATTGCTAGTGATTTATCATCCCTTCTTATAGTAAAAAGAATAAAAAGGATCATAAATCACCATTAAATGGTGATTTGTACTCGATTTGACTCTATTTTTTCAATTTGATATTTTGTTTAATGTTAGTGTGCTTATTTATTGACTCAATGTGATGTTTATTTACTTAATGGGATACATTTTTTATTTGTTGCTTGATGTGATTATTTATTTATTGAAATGCTATATTTTAATCACTATTCCTAAAAAAAAAATAATAATAATAATGATAATAATAATAATCATTACTATATACAAAATTATGATTTTGCCCTAGCTTGATGGTGAGCCTCAAAGCACACCATGTGTTGGTGAATTATTATTCCAATAGAAAGGAGATCATTTGTACGTAGTAGTTTACTTGTCGTTTTCAGGGAATGATCAGCCGCAATGTTTAATTGGAGAAAATGATGTTGATAGTCGTCGGAATCTCCACAACTCCTGGCTGTTAAAAGTTCATTTAGATTCTACAACTTTAAAGTCAATGCAGCATGCTTGGAGAAAATTTATTCAACCCAAAAGTATTTTTTTTCTTTTTAAAAAGGTCGATTATGATATAATTGTTTTTCTTTTTGGAAAAATGTTATGTCACCGTATAACACTAACTCTTGGCCTAAAAGTGATAATATTTAGCCAAGAATTTTATAAGTATTACTTTTATATAAAAATACAATAGAGTTGTTTAATGTTTATAAAATTATGGTTTATTTTGGTTAACTAAAGTTGCAGATCTTTGGCCAAAAATTCTTTTGAGGCACTTGAGTTGTCGGAATCTGATAGGAGACTAACTCAAAATGACTATACCTTATTTTATTAAAAAAATACTCAAATACACAATTAAGTTAGAGGTCTTAGAGCTGTTGTTTTCTTTTCATTTCCTCATTTTAACTTCCTACTATAAATAACAATTACAACATATTTATATGAAAATTTTATGGTGGACAATTAAAAATTTGTCCACCATAGTCAAACATGGTCAAACCAATGGGAACATGACACATATTAAGTTGTATATTGTATTTTAAGTAATATAATTTGTTTTATGTAATTTAAATTATGTATTTTCAATATGTATTTACAAGTTAAATTATGTAATTTAAGTAGTATAATTTGTTTTATGTAATTTTAAAGTATTGTATAATAGTGTTCTGTATAATACCCCGTATACTGCATCACAATGTATAATTTTACTATTGTATTTAAATTATATTGCTAAAGTATATTTAATTTTACCTATACAAAATACAACATATTGTATTTAAAAAGGAAAACTAAACATTTTAAATTACTAGGTGACTCATTTTTATTGGTTTGACCATTTTAACCTTGGTGAACATATTTTTAAATGTCCACCAAAACAAGATCCTTATTAATTACTTCTTATTATTGTTGGTACTACTATTAATATTAATCAAATTTTTTGTCTCTCTTGTGCCTTTTTGGTCAGTGGCCCTCATAGTCTTCCTGACTTCATGTTTTGTGTTGTGCGGCCCTTAATGGCTTAATATATATAGTTCCTTTAGGCTTTAACCATGTGGATGGCCTCCAACTCTCTAAGTCCCAACAAAGTTCCACGACCATATGAATTCAAGGTTGTCCAAAGAATTTTTTTTCCTCATGCTTGGGAATATTCTATGCAACTTATATATTATATATCATCTCATCATATATGTTACAATATCGATTATATATCATACAATATACTCCCTCCGTTCCTTGAAGATCATACCAGTTGTTTTTTAACTATTCACAAATGAAGAGATTCTTGTAAATAATTATTGATGTATAAGAAAAAATATAATCATGTGGGGTCTTGTTTGATTCGTGTTAATAAGTACATTATTAATATTCAATTGTTACAATTTTTATACATGTATAACTAAATATGTAAACGTTATAAAACATGCATTGGAATTGTATGAATAGTAACTGGTAGGATCTTCAAGGAACGGTGAGAGTATATCCTAGAGAATATTATGCAATATTCTCACTATCAGGTTACGAAGTTGTATTTTTACTATATCATCTAATCTTCTTTATTTGTTTATTAAATTCTTTAGTTTTATTCAAAGTACCAACTTGTATTTTTCACCTTTAATTTCATAGCTTTGTTTTATAATACCATTACCGTGCGTTGCAAAAAGTTTCTTCTTTGAGATCTCTGTCAATAATATTTTAATCCTATAAGATCAAATTAGGTAATTAAAGGGGAAGGAGGATTATTGCACAAAGAGTGAGATTATCAAGTGTCTTTTTACTACTTAGTAATTTTGTGTCACTATTTATTTTACAGAAGAGTTTGTGTAATTAACATGTTGACGGTTAAAATGAAAACGAAATGTATGTTCGAATTTATCATACAAAACAAATCCAAGGCACACAAAGAGTTGATTATGTAGCAAGTTATCATTTCAGGCCCTACATCATTTCTTCTAAAATATACACTTAAACTTGAGAATGAGATTTGTTCCTATAAAGAATATCATCGATGAATATGATAACTTACAAATTAAAGTGGCTGAATCACTTGTTTTCAAATAGACAAATACTTATATATTTTATATGGGGGATGAACCTCCTTTAAGTATTCATTTAATTTTATTTATACTAACTACTAAGCATAATTTGCAACAAAAAAAATTAGAATATATATATATAGCTATCATTAATTTTTCATAGTGATTGGTTTATTACCATTTAGCGCAGCATACCACAAGTTCACAAGTATGTAGATTTCTATAACGAACAAGTCACGAAATACTAGGAAGCAGTTCTTTGAATATAACCACTAACCTATGTTTAATTGTATGTGTTCAACTGTTCATGCATCATACATGCGTTTCCTACTCCCATTTTTCTAAGTTTGCATGCTAACTTATTGCAATTATACTAAGTATTTGACTAATGTAATAATTTTAACTTACAAGTGGGAATGAAGTTTACTGTTATATATAGTACTCACAAATCTAGATCAATTCATCCTTGCAAATAACAATTATGAGACGAATGATGTATTTTAATATAAAGTTAATATAATAATCTTTGATAGTGATCGAATTACTATCTATTTTTCTTTAATTAGTTGCAATAAATGAATGTATTTTGTGAGTCATAAATATTCATATATTACAACTAAAAGAATAGAGGTTGTAATTAGGGACGAATTTGTGGTTTCATCAGAAGGAAGTTCATAGACGTCAACCTTTTTTTGAGAATATAGAGTAGTTATTATATACTAATATACGTACCATAATTAGACAAATATTCTATCTCACTGTGCCGCATGCACTCCTTTGATTTTCCAAAAAAAATCTTTCAATCTTTTAATAACACAGTTTAAATTAAACCACTACTATCATTTGATTGTGTACAGGCTAGCACAAATTAGAATAAAAATACTCAAATATATACATTATACTTTAATTTCTCTATTTTTTTTTACTACTATAGATTTGTGATGTGAACTTTTGAATCACTATTGTGACTTATATGAAAGAAAATAGTCACCTAGTACATGAAATCCTTTTTTTTTTTTAGAAACATGGAATATTTTCAAATATGTCTCACTCATATGTAGATTAATTACTAATTACCACGATTTTTTTCTTTTGTACTTCGTATAATTAAAGATTTTTAACATTTAAATAGTTCGTTGAAAATTACTTCAATTCTTGAAGTGTCGTAAAACAAAGGAAATATAACTTTGTTTTTAAAATAAAATAAATCATTTAATTAAAAATCTAGTAGAATTATCCGCGCCCAATCAAGTGGATGTTTATACATTAAACTCATCACTTAAGTGGATTAAGCTAAGAACAAGGTGTTGAGTGACCTTTGAGCATGCCCAAGGATTATGCATTTAATTTCTTGCACAGTACATACATATATATATATATATATATATATATATATATATATATATTGAATATTGATGGTACTAAATTAAGAATAATGAATTATTATTTCTCACGCGCGCTCACGGATATATGGCTGATGTAATGTACTATAAAATTATATTTTCAACTAATAGTTATTTAGTGTATAAATAATATCATAATCTAGAAAAGGTCAAGTTAGAGAACCAGACAATGTCTACTGTACTTGTGCAGCAAAATCAAAATGTACGTACGTCCACATAATTTAATACTAATACGCTGTATATTATAGAGTAACTAAAATGTATTCCTACAACATAACTAACTACAAATTAATGACATGGATTTCTCCTGTTTATTTGTTTGCCTAATTGCCTACTTAATTAGGTGAAAACCCAACTGTCAGGTGATAAAGCACAATATTATGGTGTAATAGATATATTTAATGATGGAGGGATATATATTCCAAATTTCATCAAATGATGATGACATTTCACTACAACTTATCTTAAACCCTGATCATGAAACCTTGGCCTAGGCTCAGCTAGCGCTACTCTCCAAAATATAGACTAGCGCTAGTTACATTATTGGAAATATCCGAAGAATGAGCATGTAGTATAGCTTAGTTTGGACGAGGAGAGAGTCGAGTCTATTTACAAGTCGTGAAATTTAATTCCTACGTCTAAAATCAAGTAACAATGAGAAAATTAAAGTAGCGTCAAGCCTCTCCTTTTAATAGTGGTTTGTAATTTTCTAACTACAAATTTCCGAATACTTGCTTGCTAGGGGGCGGGTGACCTGCCCTATTGGCCCGTGGTAAAATTGACAATGCAAATCAGAACTTTAAACAGATAACTCATCATTGAGGGAGGTTAATCAACTTAATTAAACTGATCGTTAAGAGAGTTCATATTATAAGTACTAAGCACAACATAATGACAACACTAATCACAATGTCGATTAATTTGTGTGTAATTAAGTGTGTTTATTATACTAGTACTTAGTAGCTATTCACATGATGAGCACCACAAATCTTCACGTAACTATATAGCTTAATAGCTTATAGTTCAGAAGAACTTAGCTGTATAACTTTGGGTATATAACTCCACCCAATATTTTTAAATTTTTTTCTTAAAGAACTAAAAAAAAAAAAAAAAAAAAAAAAAAAATTAAAAAAAAGAGAGAGAGAAAAAAGGGTTCGGTTTTACAAAGCAAGAAAAAAATTCGTTTTTTTTCCAGGAGTTCGTGCGCCGGAGCCCCTTGCCGAAGCCGCCGTCGCCGCTGCCCTAGCCACCGCAACCGGCCACCTCCTCCCCCTTTCAGTATTTTTGCACACTTTAAGGGGGCGTTTGGTATCCCAAAAAACCAAGATAGGAAAGGGAATCATAAGAGAATTCCATTACTATTTGTTTGGTATGACCTTCAGGTAACGCAAACAAATTTTTAAGGAAAATAGATTCCCTTACTTTGTTACCTCTCAAAATATTGTGGAAACNCATGCAATAATCCTATATAATCTATTTGGCAGTTAAATAATTTACTTTTAATTCCAGCAATTTTCCACCTCATGTCACATGCATGATGCATGCTTCCATCTCTCATCAGCTTATACCTAATTATAAATAAGCTGACTTGCTAGCAAATTTAAACAAGGCATTGCAATAATATATACTTTCATTTATACTATATTCCATTGCAATCTTCTCCGTCCTACCTCTTATTCCTTTCACATAATTAAATATAAGCTATCGCTTATTCAAGGGGAAATATACATATATACTTAATTATAATTAGACATATGGCTAACTATAATAAGTTTGTGTTTCTTGTACTAGTCATCATCATCATGTCAAGTGAAATTATCGACGTCGAAGGAAGAAGCTTGGAGATGAGGAATAATCATCATGTCCCAAAGGAAGGTTCAAGCTTTGTTATGGCACAATCTAACAAAGTAAATGGCAAAAGCCCTAGGCATTTGCTATTGCAAGATGAAAAGAAAACTGATGAAGCGGAAGTAGATACTTTCCGCCGTACTCATCCTGGACGTAGTCCGGGAGCTGGTCACTAATTATGGCTCCCGGCCCATTAATAGTCTAATTTTTTTTTATTTTATTTTTTTATAAGCTTCATTAATTAGCAAATGTAAGTAGCTATTGTTACTTTGTTAAATGAGTTTATATCATTTTTGATTTTCTCTCAACTCTTAAAATTTTGTAATTTATAGTGTGCGTGGTTTAATTATTTGTCAAGGCATCTACATAATATAAATGCATTATTTAATTTTATCATATATATATATATAAGGGCTCAGTCGATCTGCGGCTTGAATCATTTCATAAGTATGATAATAGGAATTCTTAAAATTAATTAAGTACTTGCAATATTGAAATTCATAAGCTAATTAAACTTTATAGCAAAATTCGCTCTTATAGATTGACTTGAGCCAGAGATCATATTCTTATAAATTGTAAGCAAAATCAAACAATAACCAAGTTGAACATTGAGAGCAACAATACACCACCACCAACATCTAATAATTAAGTGGAAATTGATGAAACCACATAATAATTCACTATATGTCTACATGTTGGAGTATGTAGTAAATTAAATAAATGATAAATGGAGTACAATCAAGCTCCTGAAGGATCTCTACTCTTAAATATTTCTCCCCAGAACCCTAGGGGTCCGTTTTGTTCTCATGCATTTTAAGTATTGGTAATGACGTACTAATGAGCCAAAGATGAATTTAAGTAGCAAAGAATTGAAAAAGACATTATAAATTATAATTCTTGAAACCCGACCCATATGATTTCCACTAGTGAGTTGTCCTACATGAGAGAAAGATGAGATATAAAACTAGTTTAGAGGCCTAGGAGATACTGATAGACTATATATACATATGTAAATGTTACTCTATTTTTTCCCATTTAGTTTAAGGATGGAACCTCATTATTCCTATAAATAGACATGTTGTATTGTTGTAGAATTGAAGTACTACGTATCAAGTACTGGTGTCAATGGTTGGTGTTGCTTATGCAAAAATTAAAACTTTAAAATTAATATATAATTAAAAAAAAAAAAAACCTCACACACTCACAACTCTACAATTTCACAACTCTCTAACTTCAGAGGATCCCTACACCAAGTATTATAGTGCTAGCTGCAACACTCTCCTTCAATTCTGTTTAATACAATAATACGTACATAATAACACATGCATGTACATGTGTTTGTATACGGGTGGATATATGGACCTAATACAATGGCAATAATATACGGAGTAATTAATTGCAGAATGCTCACAAGCCAAAATCAAACAAACTCGGTAATAACATTGTTACATTCCTTTAATTAAGCAGTTGATCCTTTGTCCTAGCTAATTAATTTAAAGTACACCTATTTAGTTCAACCATATATATAAAGTACTTATGTCTCATAATGTTTGCTACTTTTCATTTACCAAGTACCTTTTTTTTTTTTTTCCATTGTTTCATTTGATCATTTCCCTATACTTTTTACACATGCCGAGGGTCCTCACCAACAAACAATTTAACAATTTTCACCTTTATTTTTTTACTACCCGATATATGAGTGAATAAAGTTATAAAGGCAATGGAGGAGTAACAAGTATGATAACAATGCACATACATGTATGTTTATTAACCGTCAAATATTTTATAGCAAAGATTTAGTGAGTTATATATAAGATACTAGTATACAGCAACCTCTTCGTGTGAAGATAGCTAGTCATAAATTTTCAACTTATTTTTCTAAAACTACCATAGTATAAATTATGTACGCCTAAGAAATGTACGTACATACGGAGTATTACATGTATAGTTACCAATTATAAGTTTTAATTATTCTAAACCAAAAATACTATGTACAAAATTAGGTATTCTATATAATTGGAGTCAAAAGTTATACCATTTATAGCGTAGGAATTTGATCAAACGTAACTGACCGACCATTATTAATTTGAGTTCATATAATTATTTTTTTTACAGCTAACCTCTTCTAATCACGTACAAAGTACAACATAATGTCAACATTTCAGAATAAACATGTTGATTAGTGAGTGTGTTTATGTGTTAATACTGACTAGTTATTCACATGGTGAGCACCACAAATCTTCACATAACTCGAAAGATTGGTAGTAGACTATAGTAGGTGAGCTAAGAATAACTTGTTTGTCTAGCCTTGGTACAATGCCTCCACCTAAATTATAATTTTAAATCAACTAAAAGAGAGAGTGATTGTCCATGCAATCCTTTTTTTTTTTTTTTTTTTTTTTATTTTTTT
>PYUH01000164.1:1640439-1686605 GCA_016808085.1 Suaeda aralocaspica
TTTTTTTTTTTTTTTAATTATATCCTTCTTTGTGGGAGAAAGGAGCTAAGGTTATTATTACTATTATTATATGGTGGTAATTTTTGGCGCAAACAAGAGGTTAGTAGTACAAAGTATTAAAATTAAGAAATTATTGAAGATGCCCTTTTACAACCGCCAAAATTAGTTGTTTAAATAAGTTTATCATCTGCCTCTAGATAATATATACTTCAATTCTTAGGCAATTTTTTAAAAATAAACATACATATCATGTTGGTATTAGAGCACAAAGAGACATTGATCAGATGTAATTGCGAAAGTAGCAAACTGCATGATTTCCAATACAATTTGTCTCGGACTCTCTAGGATCCTACTTTTGTACTTCCTATACTTTATTCGCTCACCTTATAATAATGGTATAATCAATACAATTAGGTGATAGGATACATAAAATTTATTCATGAGCATTAATTATCAATTTATGTTTTTAGTTGGGTTAAAGGTCACGAATTCAAACCTCATCTACATTTTCTTTTTAAGTAAAATTATTAAGCATTTGGAATAATGAATTTATGTAAGGTAACGTGATAGATAAAAAAAATTAAACACTCAAAGTATTTCCAATTCTAATTAATTTAAGAAAACGGTGATGGAAACGAATGTGGTACTTGTAATATAACTCATGCGGTTCCAAGTTCCAACTACCAACTTACCAAGTACGACACTACCACCACAATGTGTAAAAGTTGTTGGACTGGAAGCTAGAGGCCGCCAAAGGTCAAATGGCCTTATGGAATTATATTTGGCTGTAAAGTTAAGTTTGGTTTAAGTTGTGTAATTAGGTATTAACCTCTCACATTAATCAATTTGCAGTGGAAGTACAATTTTTCTTTTTAATTACTCGTGAGGTACATAGTACGCCCTACCCTAGTCCCTAGCTACTGTACTTGGCTAATTTAAATCGAGTTATTGCAAAGCAATTTGTCGATGATCACAGTACATAATTAATAGTCAATACAATTATTTTTTTTTTAATTAATGAGATGTATAGTGTTTATTAATAATAATTATTTCATCCAATCGTCTTGGAAAGAAATGCATACAGTTATACTATATTATTGTTCCTTGTTTGAGAAAGCTACCAAAAACATTATTGGCCTTTCTGTCATGATATAGTCGATCTTTTTTGTTTGAACGAAGTACATACACTAAAAATAAAAATAAAAAAAGAGTATTGATAGCATGGAATATTGTTTTATTACTCTTGGTTATATGTTGCAAGTGAGCAGCTCTAATGTTTTTGGTATACACTTCACTAACTCTGTTGGCCTTGAATTAATAGTTAAAGACTGATTTATAACTAAATTCCGTCGTTAAATAAGGAGATAACTTTTTATCAAGTTCAACAATGCAGATTTCATTAAGTTTAGAAGAGTTCGATCATATAATCAATTAGCAATATAAATAGTACTTCTCTAAGCTTATTTGTGTGTCATTCTCTTTATTATTATTTTTTTTTTATACCAACTCTCTTAATCATATCATGTAGTGTCCAATACTCTAATATATGTAGCATTCACATATACATACAGAAGGTTTATTCCGTTAACAGTCAACCTATCGATCCCTACGTACGCAGTGATAGGAAATTAAAGACATTAACTGCATGAAATTTTTCTTCAAATTTTCAAGAAATTGCATATTTTAAATACGATGGACTCGTGTGGCACATGCGGGCATCCCCACATGGTTCGCTTCTCTCGCTACTTCGCTAGTCTTACCCTTCACATACCTACAAAATCCACACATTGATATATAGATATTTCAACAGTTATGAAACAGAGAAAATTTGTTTCAACATTTTATTGGGTTTCAGAAAAATGAGTTACAAAGCTTTGATTTCATCTAAATTAAACTTGAACTTATATAGTAGTTCAACTTCTAGAAGACTGTACTAGCTTCTAAAATATTTTCTAACTTACTTTGTCATAGATATCTAATGATAACATCACAAGAAACTACTAACTATGACATAAGCAGACTGACTAACTTCAACTAACTAACAAACTACTGCTGCTACGACTGCTGTGTAAGTAACAGTTGCAGGAGGTCCAATATTAACAATTAGGGTTCGTAACATTGATCGACCTTGTTTAAATAAGTTGAAAACAATACACACAAATACACAATAATAATGATCCAATTAACTAGATTGTCTGAATAAACTAAAACTTCTAATGGTTCTAGTTTGATGAATAATTTAGGAGTAAGAGAGCAAAAGCAATCAAATTAGAATTCAAACAATAGTGGTATAAAAGTACAATTAATGCAAGTAATTGAAGTAAAAAAGGTGAGGTATGAGGAAGCCTTGACATGGAGTTTATATTATTTTAATCTTAAATCTTAATTAAGAGTTTTCATGATATTGATCTTAAATCTCAATTAAGCGAGAGTTTACAAAAGTAGTTAAGTAGACATGTATACAAAGGGACCCACTGATCAGCCACTCTCCAAAACATTCGCCAATTCATGGTATCACGCTCCTTTGTCTTTTGTAGTAACACATCAACATATATAGCAGGGGCGGAGCAAGAAAATTTTTTAGAGGGGGTTATAATTATAGTTTTATATTTTTAGAGGGGGCTAAATATAAAATTAGCATAATTTATTTAGAAAATTAGCATAATTTATTTAGAAAATTAGCATTTTTAACTATATATTGAGAAAAATTCAAAAGTTGGCGAGGGCTGGGGGCCCCTACCCGCCCCACAATGTTCTGCTGTGTAACAGTTAGAGTATACAAAAACTTAAATAAGACGGTTTTATTTGGTAAGACCACTAGGTTGTTAGACAAAAAAAATATTTTAATTAAACCCATAAACCTAATAGTTAAAGAAATCCCACAAATAGTTGAAGGTATTACTGTAAAGCAATCTTACAGGAGACTTGTTAAACAGCTTAAGAGTAATAAATCATTTTGAATGAGATGATATGTAGTACCCTCTTGGCCTCCTTGCATTGCCATTTTCTACTACTTTGTAATCATGCACTAAACAAATGCATACTAATAAAACAATGAAGACTAACACCCTATTCATTTGGACATATAATTTTCAATTTCATTGATTTAATTTAATTTAAATTCAAATTCATACAATTAAGCATCTAATAGGACGATGAGCCTACAATATAGTATTCGTAGTAATTAACTCCATTTCAGTCCATTCCTATTCAAAAGAGCATAGCATAATTTATTATTTGTATCACGGACTTATGAATTATTATAAAATAATAACTCTGTTGTACAATTATATTCTGATTGATATTTTCACAATTTTAGAGAATAAAACAACGTAAAATATGCTAAAATGTATAAAGAAATGCTTAAAATTAGGTGCATTCGAGAATAGGATAAATGTTTTCATTGTTTTGCTTTTAGGACCTCCCAAATAAAACTATTTAAACACAGCTGTAAAGTTCGGTTCCACAGTCCCACTTTGTGATGTCGTTGTTCTAATGCAACCTTTAAATACCCCCCAACTCTAGGGAAGTAATACACCACAAACAAAACAATCACTGCATTAATTACCATATACACTATATTCTTAATTATCACTAAACTCTCTCACTAAATCAATTCTTAAAAACTACTCTTAATTAATTAGTTAGTCAATAGCTTGATCAATTAACACCATTGATATATATAGTTCATCATTATTCATTATATTCTCTTATATATTAAAAAAAAAAACTTGTTGAAATATAAATGGCAAAGAACAACTTAGTAATGGGTCTTTTAATTGTAATTTTTGTTGTTTTGATTTTAAATAATGAAGTAATGCCTATTGAAGGTAGGCATTTGAAGTGCAAGAAATGTAGAGGTAAGGTTACTTCAACCTCAAGGAATCAGAACATGCAGACGCCCCATATTCCGAATTCCTTAAATGGTGCAACCAAAAACCCGCCATTGATGAAGGAAGTTAAGGTTGAGAGCAAAACGATGCAGGTTCAAGCTGCTTTGGATGATTTTCATCAGACGTCCCCCGGTCGGAGCCCAGGTGCTGGACATTGATCCATTCAACAATTCTATTTGATCACCGAGATAAAATTGATTTATGTCAACATTTTTCAAAATTATTAAGAATGCTTAATTCATAGTTTTGTTGTACTCGTTTTTTTTTTTTTTTTAATTTTGGAAGCTGTTGTATATAAATTGCTATTTATTGAAATGAATGCAAAATGTTAAATGTCAAAACAACAGGAAAAATTTTCCTTTTGGTCCATGTTCCTTTTAATTTGGTATTCGTTTTTTTCTTTTTTTTTTTAATGTGAATAAACTCGCTCAAAAACTCCAAATTAATTTGCACTCGTGCTAAGTAGGACAATCAATTGCTCTCATACGGGGTTTCCTTAATTTAAAGGTGGAAAGAGAGAAAATAAAATTGTGGAAGTCAAAGCAAAGAAACCATTTTAAAGGACACGTCCAACAGAATTTATTATTGGTCGATGAGATAATAGTTGTTTTTCAAATATTTTATTTTTAGTATGAATTGATGAAGTATAAAACTCGTTGAGTTAGTCCTCTTATATGGTATTAGAGTCAATCGACATGACAGCTACACAACTCCTACAAGTTGTTCGAATCTCGTCAGTCCCTCTTCTCTAAGTGGACTTATATTAAAATTAGAGTTACAGTGGACCCATGCTCTATATTTACTTTGATTTCAAGCATGTGATCGATGGGGTGTATAAAAAAATGAACATATTTTTTTGGTCCAACTATCCGTTTATGTTTTTGATTAAGTTGATCTTATAACATAAAATACTAATATTATTTAGTAATTATTAAGAATATCTAATGATCAGACTGTTATATATGATAATCATAGATTCATAGTACAAGTCCCATCACCATGCATGCTCTATAAAGGTCAATTTTTAAAATGCACTATAAAATGAGAGGTAGTAGAGAAGAGTAGAAATTAAGGTATTGTCACTCGTTTCAATTATAAGGTTCTTTACTTAATCTTTGATTGGGTGGAGCAGAATTGTTGATTCATCAAGAGTATAATTCAAGCATCTTGTACAGGGATCACTTATTTTTCATCAGTTTATATGTATGAAATCATCCAGCCATACAGTGAAAGGATTAGGGAATAACCTATCAATAATGAATACTAATGGGGATTCTATTACTCTCTAAACCCCTATTTTACACATATCCCTTTGATCAAACTCACTCAATCTATCGTATCAGTAACAATTCGAACCTTGTTAGTGATTATTCTACGGTATGATTCTACATGCATGACTATATCACGCATTTATAATTTTAGTAGATGCATGCAAATGATGCAACAATTTTACCTTGTCACTTTTACACAAAAATATACTTCCTCTGACTTTTTTTGCTTGCTACATTAGATCAAGAAAGCTTTTACATTTTTTAGGCCAATGTAGCAAGTAAGAAAAAGCCTGAGAAGTATTTATTTTAGTGTGTTTAAAGCAAAATGTAAATACACAAAGTTATCGCTCAATAAAATTTATACGACACTTAAATCACAATAAAATAAGAAAAAATCTTCAAAATTATGTTGTGTATATGTTATTTATTTTTTAATAATAATTAAATAACAAATATAATAAGCTCATAAAATCATTACCAACTAACATTTAAAAGTGCGCCGAAAAAGAACAAGGAATCTTGAAGTTGTAATGCCTGTACTTTTTGCCCTCTTGTTCATTGTTTATTTGCCGTACATCCATCAAAAATATATACCTACCAAAATGTCACTTTCAAAAGCTAAGAATAAAAATGTGAAAAAAAATAAAGAAGAAAACAAAGTAATCTAGAACAAAAACTAAAACAAATGGTAGTTAAGTCAGTTAATAGAGAAATAGTCCCCACCAAAATTCTAAAACTTAAAATTAGTGAATTTGATTGGTCAAAACCCCACTTGTTGGATTGCATGGCCAGGGACATATATCTGGGGTTTGCAATATTCAATTTGAATCAATCAATAAAAGGAAAGTGCTGTTTTTAGGTTCCTCTAAATAATTACCATTCTTTTTTCCCATAATTGGATTGGTTTTGGACCTTTTGGTTGCCCTGCATACTTGCACATGCCACCAACTTACTTCCCGACTATTTGCATTTATGTTATATTTGGTAACATGAGCTGAAATAAAGTTGAAATTGATAAGGTAATATAACTTTTAGTTGCTATTTTTTATAGCAACTCAATTTCAGTCAAAATTTTAATTAAAATTTTTTATTTAAAGTGACTTAAAAGTTTAGCATATACTTATTTATAAAAAAGGTAACTAAAATAGGTTGTTAAACTGTACCTTAATTTTAATGTTTTAAAATAATAAATTAATTAAATAATTAGTGCCAATTATGTTAAATTTATTTGTAAAACATAAATTGCTACCCCTTTTTATATATACATTAACTTTAGCATGTCATGTAAACTCCAAATTATTTGAAAAAAATAATCTTAAGGGTTAACCCGTTAAGGTGATTAGATTAAAAATGAATATTATTATCTTGTATTAACAAGTGAATTGAGCCATTGACATGCACTATTAAAAAAAATCTCATTGAGAGATGATATAAATAAATGGAAAACTAATAAAATTATTCAAACATATTAAATCTTAAACATACTTCTACTATTTTTAGGGTAGCTTTAATTTGGAGTGTACTATTGCAAAGTACACTCATACTTTATTTGATAATATGAGTTGAAATACAATTAAACATTTAAGCCTAATAAGACAGCTGAAAAATTAAAGAACTAATTTAGCATATGATTTTTCAGCATGCTAAATCGATATATTATATTTGATAGTTTGACACAGTAGTACCTCAATTTCAATCAATATTTTAAGCTTAAATTTTATTTTAATTCTACCCGTAATATTGCTATAGAGAATTAGAGTACTAATATAAATTGACTGTAATGAGTTACCAAACATAACCTCAATATTTATAATTAAAAATTACCTTAATTTTTTGTTTCTCCATTGTTTTTGACAATTTCTTATTATTTTTGTAGTTACTTTATTTATCAAGTTGCAGCATGCGTTGTTCTGTTCAGGGGCATGTGACCTTGATTTGTTCGCTTTACGTTCCAAGGTACAAGGGAATGCGATTCTAAATCACATCTTAACTTATTCACTTAATTAAGTGGTACAACGTTAACTTTTATTAAATTATTTAAAAAAAAAAAAAATATATATATATATATATATATATATATATATATGCTGAAGAAGTATCTGCAGTAAAAGATCCCTCTCTTAGTACCGAATGTGAGGATGTCCACTTTCAATCTTATAGTTTCCATTTTTGAAATGAATAAAATATATGTTCACATGATGTGTTTTATTTACTTAAAAAGTTAAAAGGAATTATTAATGACACCCATATGTGAGCTCATAACATCACTGTTTGAGCTAATTGTGTCAACACATCTCCTTCTTGAATTGTTCTCTTTTTCCGATGACCAATTGATGTACTACATAATAATAAATTGTTTCAACTTGGCAACTAGCTAGTAGTCAAAGAAAAAACAAAAAACTTCTAGTCATTTAAGTGCTTTGGTAGATGATGATAAATGACATTGTCGATTGTTAAATTTAAGTTTACCGTTGCAACGAAAGCAATAACCTAATTTTCATGGGTTGCAATTCATTACCATCTATTGATTTGACGAAACTTAATTAGAAAGCATTGTATGCTCCTATGGGGATAAAAATCTTTTCAAATCACAGGATTTATTTGTAAAATTTGTGTTTTTTAGATTAGTGAATAAGCCGAATATAGTGAAGTGATAACATTTATTTTAATATGAATTATATACAAAAATATAGTTGAAAATTGAAATGAAAATAAGTCTAAATATAATTTGCATTCTCACATAATAATGGGATAAAAATTAACTTTATATGGAAAATAAACATTTCCTAAAATTTTAGAAATTGCTTCAGCTGATACTGATCTATTCATTGATCAACCAATATATAAATAAATTAACAAAAAAAAAAAAAAAAAACATGAGAGAAGAAGAAGAAAAAATGATTGTCGTAAAACTTGTATGCAAGTAATACATGCAAATATGCAATTGTATGAATAAAGTGAACAATGAGCAAGTCCATTGGGCTATTTTCAAATATGAGCTGTACAGCCCTAAATTGTACAGCCCTAAATTGTAAAGCCCATATGATCGACATTTCACACCTGATCCACGATAGGTCGCAAGCAGTAAGGCCATTAACAGATCAGTTTCAATCGGGGCAAGTCCAGAATAGTATGGCCTATTCGAAATAAGGGAAAAACAACCATTCTAGGGAACCGTTTTAATACTTGTTATCATCTCTCTCATATCATTTCAACCTGGAAGGTTTTTGACAACTTTTTCTTTAATTTTTTTACGGAACCCCAGAATCTCAAAAAAATAGTGGATAATTGATTAATAGTATGTGATTTAAGCCTCCACCAGGGCTGTATCGGGTTTTGTCTTATATTTGTCCTGTTTTTTTACCACATGGTGCGCCTCATCATATGAATCCCCACGATTGGTTTCGGACCCTTAACAATAGTTATCATCCTTTTTGTGGCCTATTCGCAACAAAAGACAAACGGGTCTTTCTTGTGAATTGTCTAAATACTTGTTATCATCTCTCTTATGTCCTTTTCACCCCAAATACCCTAGTTTGGGTTCATATTTTAACTGTATGAGTACCCTGCATAGTTTTTGACAACTTTTATTTTTCAGGATCCTAAATATAAAAATAAATTGTGCATAATAGGCTTTGTTTCAGGCTTCTAGAGGGCCCACACCCGGGCTCCGTCTTATTTTTTACTGTATGCTTTGGACCATCACAGCCTCAAAGGATTCCTCACGATAGGTTTTGGAGCCTAAAAATCTGTTATCATCCCTCCTATATAATATATATGGTCTATTCGAAACAAAGGAAAAAGGATTTTTTCTTGGAACTGTTAAATCTAGTCATATACTCATATAGACCTTCAAATCCAGTCCACTTAACAGCTAAATGGGCCAGGGGGCGGCCCAATGTCCAATTCAAAATTCAATCCTTGGTTTGGTATATTTTTCTACCAAACTGTTTGAGTGTTTTCACAATTTCACATAGTAGTATTAGTTTTGTTGCAAGATTCTTAAGAATCTTCAAATATCCAATGACATCATAGAATCTTTGGTACCAATATTATGTATGGTTGGTAAGTTGATAATTCGGTGTTCTAACTATTTAATAATGATTAAAATTTTCATTCAGGTTTCAACAATCAACATGACTTGGTAGCTTGTCGTGGGTCCATCCTAAAAGATTCAATTGTTTGGACTTTATGAATTTTATATATATGATTGAGATGTATGGCATGCCATTATTGACACACTACTACATTACTTCGTGTTGCATGCTCTACATAGTATAAACTACAACCTCTTGAAACAGTTTAAATTGATTGTTTTGATAGACGTTCGTCTTACACACTTACATGATATGCCACCTTTTTCATTCCCTTATTTCTGAATTGTGTTCCTTGTTTTTTTTTTTTTTTTTAACACTATTGATTTTCTTGTTTAAGAATAGTCGTTTACAGCTATATTTTTCTTATTACTCCATACTTTATTTTGTAATTAAAAGTTGTCTATAACGAAATGGATAAAATAAAAAGGTGGCATATTATCTAACAATTACACATAAATTCTTTCCATTTTTATTTTTATTACACGAAACTTTTTTACACAACTTTTAATTTTATTAAATTTAAAATTCAAGTATTTAATTAACATTACACGTGTCGTATCTAGTACTACTGATGTACCTACCAATATAAGCATTCTTAACTATTAAAAAGGTACTTTTTTTTTTTTGACGAGGATTAGATGGTACTTGTGTGCATGATTTTAATTTCAATCTTATTGTAATATGGAGAATTTGTATACATTGTACTTATTATAGAAGAAAATTGATCCTATACCTCACTTGCATTCACTGCAAGTTTTTAGAAGTTTAATTACTTTGATCTATTATGAAATAAAAATTTCATATCATCATTTAATTTGTCACACAAATTATTATCACTTTTTCAATGAAGAGTATTAAAAGTGAATTATGTAGTGAGGTAGAGGTTTGAATACATGTAATATAGTATCATATCCACATACTTAAATTGATAAAATTAATTTTCTACAAAGTATATATATACTTTTATCTAATATAAAAACCATATCATTACGTTCTTACCATTTAATATGTATAACGCCATAGTATATAAAAATATACAATACTAGTAAAGCAACACAAGGCAACATGTTGTGCATAGAAACAAAATTCATCTGTAACCATTCACACTTATAAAGCACACCCTCACAATTGATAGGATAATCACTCACTAATCAAGTTTACTTATCAAAATCACCATCCTTTTCACCTCTTGTCACATTTGAACTTTTGTTTAAAATTAATCACTTTTATTCCATCAACTTAACCTTCGTCCGTCAAAAAATAGAATTACTTTTCACTTTTGATGTTGACAATGACAAATTCACCCCTCACATCATATCAAAGATTCCACAAAAACACTAATATAACAAGGGACTAAATCGTCAATTCACTTAAAAATTTCTCTCTCCTCCTCATTTTCCCACCATCTCTGCTTTGTTCAGTCCTCAAGGCCACTCGCTTCTATCTTCAGGTGGCGGATGCCATTTTCGGCCCAAAGTCCCCAAAAAAACTAAAATTAATTTTTTTTTTTAAAATCATATAAAAATAATATTTTTTTTAAAGAAAAACAAAAATAGCCTCCAAATTTAGGTCAAATGGTGGGTTTTATTTCGTTGATTTATTATTCAGAACCCTAATCATCATCATCATTTGTTTTTCCAGAGCTCAAGCTTAACTGGTAAGTACCCAACTTAATTAAAGTTTTCAACTTTTTATTTCCTTTTTTTTTCTTGCTTATAATATAATTTTTTTACTTTGATTTTAATTATTTTGGTTAAAGTTATTTTTTTTTATTTTTTTTTTTGGGGGGTTTATAATTTTTGATGATATTCTTTAATTTGGTAGTTTACCTGGGTTTTTTATTCCTTAATTTAGCATCAACAAAACTGTTTTTTAATTTAGTTTTTAAAAAAAATATAAAAAAATTGTTTCTTGTTAGTTGGTTTGAAAATGGAAAGTAATGGATTACTTGAAGTTTTGGGTGGTCAAAAAAACAGTTGATATATGTTAACTCAGTAGTTAATGCTTACTATTACTGAATGTTTTACTTTAATAATACTTCAATGTTTGTTTGCAGGAAAAAAAAAGTATCATATAAATGATTTTTGTAAGCTAATTTATTGCTTATTTTGGAACAGTTGCATTAATTTGGGTTCACCATTTTTAATTTTTGTAATTGCATTGAATTTTTGTGAGAACTGTACTTTTCTTTGTTATTGATTTGATGCTATTTTGTTTCTGCTTGTTAGTTAGAATTTGTTTTTGAAACTGCTAATTAGATATGTAAGAATCTTGTTTTTGGTCTTATTTGCAATTAATACTCCTTTGTTATGGGTCCCATTTGGCTGTGTTCATACTATAATGGCTGATTTTGACTAAAATGTGGTTTGGGTTTTGGGGGTTTCTGTAGTTTTTAAACTGTGTTACAATTGAGCTAGCCGTAGTCGCTTATGGTTTCGTTGATACAGGACATGTTGAATCCAGCCGTAGAATTCTGCATTTTGCTGAGCGTTGTTTGTATCGTTTGTATACTTGTTTGCTCAGCTGAATGTGAGAAATGTCCTCGAGAAGGGGTATGCCAACCTTTAAGCTATGACGCCTGTACATTTGTCAAGAGCTGTTATAATGGGTTGCAAAACAGTAGTTACTCGAGCTACCTGAGTTTAAGCTCTAGTGCAAGACATCAGAAAACGGTTCCTCTTGACAACGGTACTTGTCTTAGGTCTGATTTGGTTCGTCTTTCTTCAGCATTATCAGGATATCAATCTGAAGTTCAATGTGTAAAGTCAGGGGACTTGGATGTAGACCAGAGTGATACAGGAGCTGCATTGACTAAACAAACAATCAAATCAGAGAGTAATGTTAGTTGGCCATCAAATGATGTTTTGTTTCGCTTACCTGATGGGAGGATAGTTACTTGTTATTCAAGCTTCAGCGTGTTTGATCGTGCAAAAATATCTCCTTCACCGAGTAGTGATGATCAAATTGTTCATTCTTCCTGTGGAGGGCATTTACTATATAAAAATGAAGTAGATTTTAGCTTGTGGGATATAGATTTAGAAAAGTCTCCATCTTCGGATTCCTCATCTCCTCATGTGAATGTAAGCCCTAGAAAGCTAAATTGGGGACATAACTATTTATATCATTCTTCTGTAGCTTTCTTGAGCTTAAAGAATACCTGCAATGAAACAGATTTGAGGATTTATGAACCTTTGAGCACCAATTCGCAGTTCTATCCGTTCAATTTTAGTGAGGTAGTGTTAGGACCTGGTGAAGTTACATCTATATCTTTTGCTTATTTACCGATTACATTGGGTCTGTCTTCAGCTGAATTGGTTTTGCAAACAAGTATTGGTGGTTTCTTGGTAGAGGCTAAGGGTTTTGCTGCTGAATCTCCCTATAACCTGAGGCCCTTGGTGGGCTTGGATGCTGCTTTTGGTGGGTGGTTGAGTAGGAAAGTATCTTTGTGGAATCCTTTTGATGAAACAATTGACCTGGAGGAAGTAACTGCATCATTTTCAGTCTATGAAAGAACTTGTTCACATTCAGTAGAGTCAATATGCAGAAAACAAGAACCTGATGCGAACAGGCTTAGCTCTCCCGATGTCCAACATGTGTTGAATGGTAAGAGTGGACAATTGGACCACAGTTTTATGGCAGTCAGGCCTCTAAACAACTGGTTAATTAGACCTCATAGAATGCAAAGCATTTTAGAAATAAGCTTTTCACCTGATACAGAGCTAAAGGTTGTTGGTGCAGTTTGTATGAAGCTATTTAGACCCCTGGGGGGAGTGAAGAGTACTCTGGTGGTTCCTTTTGAAGCTGAACTGGAGAAGTCAACATCCCAGAAAGATACAACATCTTCGCTTTCAGTATCGATGGAGGCCGTTAGTCCTTGCAATGCTGCAGAAACTACTATTTCTGTCTCAATAAGAAACATAGGATCAGATTTGTTGAAAATCGTTACGATTAAAGAAGTTGACAGCAAAAGGCTCCTGCAAATAAAATACATAGAAGGACTCCTACTTTTTCCTGACACTATTTCGCAGGTAGCACTAGTGACTTATGATTCCTCAAACGCTGAGGCTAGTTTCCTCCATGAAATGCCTGATGTAAGCATGAACTGCAAGCTAGAAATACTGATGAATGATTCTGTTCACCCTCTCCTTGAGGTTCCTTGTCCAGAAATTTTTGGAATTTGTCCCAGACAAGGACAAGAATCACTCTCTTATATGCATGGCAATTTAAATCCGAGCAATCAAGCAAGATCTTCGTCCAGCACTGAGAAGTTACCAGTATTGACCAAGGTATGAAAATTTGCTTTTGCTCCCTTTTTCTTGATCTTTGTGGTTGCTCTGCTAGTCTGCTTCTTCACTAGTTCATTGTCTGCGTATTTGTAATGGTGGAGGGCTTGTGCTTTTTCATGATTTAAGAGTTGCACATTTTCTTGTGGCCGTTTTCCCCTTACCTCATCAGGTTTAAGCATCTTACCTCTTGTTTAATTGCTACTGCCTACATGTTTTTCGGAAAATTGACGTTATCTGCTTGCCAGGCTCGTGCTTTAAAAACCGGTCCCTTTAAAAACTCATTTGCACATACATATCAGTGCTGACAGTGATCTGCTCACAACTACATGGGTTTTATGTTTTCATTGAAAGTGTTGACAATCCTATTATTCGTATTATGGTGGTAATTGTTCTGGAGTGACAAACTACTGTTGTCAAACATATCATGTGTACCTTTTAAAATAAATTGAAGATAAAGGCTACTGATAATCATTATTGATGACATAATGCTGGGTACGGTAGGGAAGATAGAGATGTTAAATGTACTAATTTTTATTAAACGTGGTTTCCTAAAAAAAGCAGTTGACTTGGTCCTGGTTTATCAAATTTTCTCGCACCGGGGCTCTCCGTCCCACATGTCCGAACCAATGCAAGCGATCTTCCCTTAATTTGCTTTGACACCAACTCTCCGGCGTATGGTTAATTTTAAAAACGATCTTGCTAAAGAACGCCCCCGGGGGGTTAGATAAGCGCTAAATAATTTCCTAAAATGGTATACATTTGGAAATTCAAGTTAAAATCATGCATGTTCACAATGTAATCAATGCTTGTTCAAAATTTTTATTTCCACTTTTAGCATGCTTATCCAACGCCTCCGGGGCGCTTGTTAGCTTTTGCGTTTTAAAATTTACATTTTAGAAGATTGACCTTCTAGGGGTGAAATTAGTAATTGTGTTTTTTTTTTCTTTTTCTCCTCCGGATTGGATCTAAACTAGCAAGCCAATAAGTCATAGATTGGCCTGGACTTTTGAAATTTTGGATCTTTGGACTCGAATTCCAAAAATTGCATTTGATTGGATTTGGGGCAATCCAAATAGAAAACCAAACTATCTGTTAGTCACCCCTAGAAACTTGAGGCTTGCCCGCTTTTGTTTTGACCAGACAAAAGAAGCATTCAGAGATACTTGTACTAATCACGTAATTGTTCGTCAAGCCTGTGATGCAGCTGAATCAACTCAGCAAAACACCGATATACTTCATGGTTATGGTTTCTTGCTGTAAATAATGTGTTGGGTGTTGTAGCTTTAGACAAGAAACTTATATTCAAGGATTGCAATCTCATACTCCACATGTAGTATGTTGTGGGATTTTTTATTTTTGTTATCCACAAGCTTAACCAATATAAAATTGCCTATTAAACACTTAAAAGGTCAACCTTTCACTTTTGTGTGTGTCTGGAATTTTGAATGTGCTTAGTTGTACCATGGATATCAATCATGAAATTTTGACTGAAATTAATTTAATTATTGCTCTAATGTTTTGCTTTCCTATTATAACATGGCACCTTCAAATTGCAAAATATAGGCACCACGGGGAGCAGAGGCAGATGATTTTTTTCATGAAGTGTGGAGAACTCAAAGCAACATGAGTGGACCTTATTTGCTTAATGATAACGAGCTTCTTTTTCCATTGGTCTCGATCGGAAAGTATTATGCAAAGTCAATTACTGTCAAAAATCCCAGCCAACAACCTGTCATAGTGCAGCTTATTCTAAACTCAGGAGAAACTGTTGACAATTGCAAAAGCTGTTATGGTCATCAACTGTCACCTTCCCCAAGTAGTTCGATTTGTAACGATTCAACAAGAGTGGGTATGCATGGATTTTCAATCACAGACAAAACAGTTTCCGAGGTCTTTCTGCATCCTCATGGCACAGCGTCATTGGGTCCTATCTTGTTTCACCCTTCAAATAGGTGTGAGTGGAAGAGCTCAGCTTTCATAAGGAGCAATCTTTCTGGCCTTGAGTTGTTATTTTTGCGGGGATTTGGTGGTTCCCCATCTCTTGTTATGCTCGAGGGTTCAGAACTCTTGCAGAGATTAGATTTCGATATAAACTTGCCTTTTCCTTCAAATGAATTCAACATCGAGGATGCTACTTCTGCATGTCGTAGGCCATTATTTAAAAAGCTTTTTGCTGTAAACACTGGTGATTTTCTGGTCAAAGTCAAGAAGATAGATGTTTCAGGGAAAGAATGTGGGTTGGATGGGTTTGTTGTACATAATAATTGCAGGGGTTTTTCTCTGCAGCTTGGAGAATCTGTGGAGCTTTGGCTATCATACCAGTCAGATTTTTCTGTGCCTGTAGTACGAAGAGAGCTTGAGTTAAATTTGGGTGTTGGAATACTTGCAATACCAATGCAAGCTAGTATTCCTCCTAATACCCTTGATCTGTGTGGAAAATCCAAGTTTTGGCGGTCTGTTCAGAAAATTTGTTGGTTCATCGTCACCTTTCTTGTAGCTGCTGCTCTCCGCTGGCTAACAGTGCTCTCTGATTCCAAGATCAAAGGAGGCAAGAAATCCATTCCTGCTGTAAAGCCTCAATCAGAGTTGTCATCAATTCTGTTTGACAATCAGGGAAATGGAAAGGCTGTTAAACCAATTATAACAAGCCACATTGAACAGGGGCTCACTGCAGAACCTGCAGTTCGATCTGCAAACTGCCGAACTGTGTATACCCCTTCATCAATAGGTGGCCAGGAGATTGATAATTCGCCTTCTTTGCCTTCCACTTCCATGTCTGTGAAGAATGCTGAGAAACCCAATGTAGCGCAACCTGTTCATTTGACAGTCAAAACTCGCAATGAAAAGAGAAGGCGTTCTAGGAAGCGGAATGCACTCATTGAAGTTTGCAGTAGCCACAGCGGAAATTCTACTCCATCTTCACCTCTCTCTCCTGTCACCACACTCTCTCCTCCCGAGATGTATTCCCCACCTCAGAGTAAAATGCCACCTCATGATTCCGGCAGCCCTGAACCAGTAGTAGTTTTGTCAACAAGAGATCCCAAAAATCAGAATCACCATCAAGTTTCTAGCCAACCATCACCACCACCTCCTAGTGGTTTAAAGAAGATGGGAGGTCGAGCTATACTTTTGCCTTCTGCCACATTTCCTGGGAGTGTTGGGACACACAATTCTCATTTCAGATGTGAAATTGCACTAGATGCACGGGCTCCTGGACCAAAGATTCGATCCCAAAAACCAGTGCATTTAGAGGAAAATAGGAGGGAAAAAGAGGATAGGTTTGTTTATGATATTTGGGGTAACCATTTTTCTGGTCTGCATCTTTGTAAGCCCAATAGTTCATTGGCCACAAACCCTGAAACTATAGGCGAATCTAATAGCTTCTTTCTCCGAGGCCCACGGAAAACTCTTATGACAAACTCTGAACCTCCATATGTAAGTAGTTTACGTGATGAAGGTTAATAGAAGTATAATAAATCAGAAAAATAAACATATTTAGTTGGTCTGTTTTTCTCCTGTCTTATTTGCCATGTTTCAGAATTTTTAGTTCGCATCAGATGCAGCAATCTCTTGGTGGCATAACATTGTGATTGCTGAATTGGCGGGGTGTGATGGCTCCAAGAGATGTATCGCTGTTTGTTCCATCAATATTAAACATCAAGATCTGTGTAAATTCTAGTCGATGCGATGCATTGTATTGAAAATAAAACAGGGTTAATGCTAATCAGGCAATTGATATCAGCATTCCCCCAGTTGAGGCATTCCTATTGTGAGGTGAACACAAATCTGTGCTCTCACAATTGGAGACTTGGAGTGCCTATGTCAAATTCTTAAATTATCAGGTAAATACTCATTTACATAGATAGGGATTACAATTCAATACTGTAGAGTGGACACTATGCATGACATATTTCAATTATCTCCCATCTCCGTATCAGGCCATGAACTTCACTACTTAACCCTCTGTCTTTCCGACTGGGGCGGTTGGCTTGAGTTTGATATGAAGACGGGAGATATCATGGTGCAATTGATACTGATTTAGTCCTAAAATTACAGCTTATAAGAATATAAATAAGACAAAAGAGGATTTTTTTTCCCTTTGACAAAAGCTCAAGAGGGCCGATTATATAGAAAGGAGTAGAGAGTTAGAGACTAATCATTATTGCAACAGTCCAGAATGATAAAAAATATAAACTCAAGGAAATAGCGTATCAATTTGATCTTGTAAATTGTAATGTCATGTTGAAACTCATATTGACTTCGAATAATGTCCTTGAATATCATTGGCATAGTTAGTGAAGAGTCGAACTCATAACATCAAAATCACGAGTGCATCTTAGATTCAATTTCGTAACTATCCTCCATATTTCTAACTAAGTACTCAGTCTCAAAGTTGAATTAGAATCTTCTTAGGAAGTACGGTGCTGCCCAACAAAATCTGGAAACGACGAAACCACACCAGTTGTTTTGTAGTTTTCCTCACAGTATAGAGGTGGCAACTCCGAAAATAACAAAGCACTATATACATTGCCGCTAATCATGCAATATTTGTTTTGTAACAATGCCATTTAACTCGATCATTAGTTGTGTACCTGTATATATGCCTCTTACATGCACTGTTTAGTATGACTCACTGATTTTGTTTATTATAGATAAGGCTTACTAACGTCTCTTTCTAATTAAGTAATTTGGCCAAGCAATGACTTCTGATCAAATTATATTAGTTGTCTATTATCACTAATTATTGTCTTTGTATTTGCTTGAACTATTTCAATTAAGTACAAGATATATGGCTAATCGACAATTACAGGTGCTGTTAGTGACTTCCTTTCAGCTCATTATATTAGCTTTTAATGAATCGTTAGGTGTATCCAACTTTGACCGAGCTATGTGTGGTTGATCTATTTGATAGATGATTGTCATTTGAGTAGGAGTAATAATGGATTTGCAAGTCATTAACTAATTAATTGTTAGAGTTTTTCTTAAAACAAAAATTAATTGAGAGTTAAGAATATTTTTTTGGGCCAACTCACCGTGTTATAGCTTATAAGCTTCCTAACCTTTTTCAATTGTTTGGGAGCCTTTTATTGATCCAATGGTCAACATGTAAGATTTAAGGGCAATATTTTATTCGGGGCTGCAGAACCCTCCAAAAGTATGACTTATAGTCTTTGGTTTCAACTTTCGGAAGATCTTCCTAGGCCAATTATTCTTTTCTCCCCACATTTCACTTACTTGCTGCTAGCAACCTTTGGGTGGCCCATGCTCGATTTTAACATCTAAAATCTTGTTATATTCCTTCTTTAAAGGATTTTCTAAAACGGGCACAATATTTTTTTATTTTTTTGCTCTTCTAGAACCTTCTTAAGACCTTCAAGCCCTAAAAAGTTGCTTGAGAGTCCTCTTTGGACTAGGGTTATAACGTAAGATTTTCGGCAAATTTGCAAAGAACATTGGAAATCCCAAAAATGTGATTTATAGCTTTTGTTTCATAGGGCTATCGTGGACTCAATCATATTTTCCCCCTTGTATATATTTCTACAACGTATTATAGGTGATCTAATACGTTTCATACCCGGTTCCAACCTCTAAAAATTTGTTAATTTTTTTTTCACAAGAGATTTTCCAAATAGGGATATATTACTCTTTCTTGCTCATTTTTCAAAGACCATCTATATATTGACCCAAGAGACACAATATAATATACAATTTTCGAACATTAAAACTATAACATGTTAGTTTTTAATTAAATTGATCCTTTTATATACTCTATCGTCGCCACGTCGTACATTAATAATACAAACGTTGGCCACAAAATATATTATATCTATTGGAGTGTAATTTGACAATAACGTTTAACCACTAAAACAATTCCATCATTATTTAGATCTTTCAAGTTTAGTTATAATAGCTAATAAGCTAAGGTTGCCCTGTTGTTTTGATTGGTAATACAATGTGGTCCAACCTTTGTAGTTTGTATAATTGTATATATGATAAACAACTGATCAAATAATAAGCCATACATAGCATACATGTCACAAATAGGCATGCATGTAAAGTATATACAAATTTGCCAACAAATGATACATCTTACAGTACGTTATAGTCGTGCATGTATCCAAATGCCGTATAAAGGCAAATTTTACATGTGGACTGGACTTCTCGACGTAGATAGACTAGATATGTACAATTAACATCACTAGTCTTGCCAATTATTCCATCTGGTGTTTGCTTGGATAATGCATGGTTAGATGTGGTCCTATTACATGACCACATCATCGAGTCGTCGTTTTGTGTAAAATTAACCCATGCCTTACACTCTTAGCCTCTTAGGGGGCCTTAGACAAACGTTGCATGATGATTATATAGGACTTGTGCATTTGTCACTATGTGAGTTTTTCATACCAGATATGCCGTATACGCGCATGTGCATCCATTCGCAAACTCTAATTTCCAATCTACATTCTTGATACATGACTGACACGAGCGCGCATCCAAACTTGCACAATCTCCAACTCATGAAGGATATTCACAACTTCTGTATATAATCAATCAATCTATATTTACATTAGTGCGCATCCGAGCTTGCACACTTTACAAAACATCCGTACATATTTAATTACCGTACATACATTCGATCACGTAACACTAAATGTGTACACATGCTTTCACATTGCCTACAAACTACAAATTGATCGATCATGTCGGTACACAATATTATATTGACGTATAATTTTTATAATGTATAATCACATGACATACATGTGTCGTGTTTCTACTCGCAAACGGAGCGGAGGAAGGTGGGAAGGGGAGCCATAAGTATGAAAAAGATAGAACAAGATATCCAACAGCACAAAATCCTTACAAATCATTATGATACGTATTGGCCAGTTTTAGTAAAACAAGCTAAGATTGTGCTTCGCAAAATGCGTGATGTATAGTAAAAAATAGCATATTTGATTGAAATGGCTTCACTCATCAAACCAAAGAAGCATCATGCAATCTAACAGCGGTTCTGAGAAAGAGTTACGTTGGAAGGCATTATGAATTTATGATATAATGTTATATATGTAATGTGGTGGTCCATATTTCATGGCTTCAGCCTCGTGCCCACATGCATAATTACTTTATTTAGTGGTTTTGTGGACCTATAATTTTATATAATTATATCATCTACCATTTATATCAACTAAGGTTTTATCTTGTTTTGTAGATGATGAATAATTGAGGAATGCCTTCCTAATTAATTCACCATTATTTATGATTCCTCCGTACAACCTAATGAGCTTAATTAAAATCCATGTCCTCAACTAAGAGTTAGGTCATTTATATTTTTGATTGGATTAGGACTTAAGCTTATAGTTAATGTGCTCTTGTATGTCTTTTTTCCCTTCATTTTCTATAAAAGTTGTATAACTACGCTACTCAAATGAATTTTCGTGCTACATATTAGGGAAAAAAAAAACATTTCGTATATGAAATTTAATGTCAACCCGTAACTTAGTGTTTGGTTTAAATTCAATGGCAGAAAAATCTATGCATATTTACGTTATCAATAGCATAGCCTACATTAACATCCAAATAAAATTAATTAAACTACACTTAACGGCACAATAGAATTGAAAGTTCAATAATTAATTAGCAAACTAATTAATTTGTTATGTAAGCAATAAGCTTATCAGCTGTATGTGATTAATTTACTAGTGAGAATCTTTCTTGCATTGGTTAATGATTAGTTGGCACGTTTTATTGCTTGAAATTCAAGTCTTACGCCAACCTAAGCTGGAAGTCTGTTCGGCTAATTATATACAGTATGTTGATGGTGTCAACAAGAGCAACTTGTAGCTTAACAAAAGAGACGATGATGATCTGCTTAATTATTAGAAAAACATAAAAGGTACTCTCATTATTATGTGGACTTCGACATGATTGGTTCTAAAGTATTTATACAGGTGTTTAATTTATTATTGCTAAATATGAAGTGTTTGCCTATATAGCACATAAATCACTAGAGTTTTTAAAACGGAAACGAGGAAGTGTGAATTTCCAAGAATAAGTAGACGTTGAAACATATAAGAAAATAAGTAATTTTTAATTTTTTTTTTAAAAAAGGCTAGAACATAAACTTATAATTTTATATGGTATTACACAGACAAGAAAATATATATTTAATAAAACATTAAGTTCGCTTCAATAATAAATTTATCGCAACCTGTATTGATATGATTTCAGTATTGAGAATATACAAAGAAAACAACACAAAAGGCCTTAAAAAGAAAGAAACACTAGATTCTTAACAAATAACATTTGTTGGCGAAGATATATTGCAGGTTAAGAGTATTTATTCTTAGTATTTTTGGGTCAAAACATGACACTTTGGCATGTTAGATGAGACTTTTGCACTATTTATGTATTTGTGTCATTACTTCAAAATTGATCTAAAGAGGGAAGATGACAGTTTATTTGAGGCTAAAATCGATGAGCGTGGGGCGTCCTATAGGGGCGCTTACCATACATGGTACAAAAACATGCTAAAAACAAGACAAAATCTGTGATAGCTCCTCAAAAGCCGAAAATAAAGATTATGATTCATACTATTTAGGAAATTCGGAGTCTTAGAAAAAAAATTGCTAAATTTTTTACAATTTGCTCTTATGGTCAAAAGATAGCCCTAAGTAGTTTTTTTAAGGTTTGAAAGGTCATAAGACGAGTCTTGAGAGAGCAAAAAAAACTAGTGTGCCCTATATTTTGAAAATTGACTAAAGGGGGAAGATAACAAGTTCTTAGAGGTCGAAAACGAGTGTGGGACGTCTTGGTTTCACTTACAACGCGTGTGAGAAATACAAGTTGTATGCAAGAGCGGAGCCCAAACAATCCTCTGAAAACTAAAAACGAAGGATTTTCAAAGTTTTCATGTTCTAACTACTTTCGAATAATGTTTATATTAATAGTTGGACAGAGGAAAGCATATCAAGAAAATGAAGATGGATTTGATCAATAACCTTAAATTTTAGGTTGGAAATAAACTAACATAAATCATAGTTTTGTGACATAAAACTTAAAAACATGTGAACAACTTTTTTCTAATTAGTTTTAGAATAAACTTTTTCATAGACAGTTTAATGCATAAATAATTCAAGCACGCTTGTGTATTTCATGATGGAAGAAGGTTGGGAGCAAACAAAAGAAACATTAGTTTAAGTATCCATCACTCTTTCCTCAGTAGTCAGTACTCCTCTCATCTTTTTGTGCATCAGCCTTTTGCCTTTTAGCATATCAGCTCTCCAAATTCCAACGACAAATGTCTTTCCTCTATAGTCTATACCCCACATTTGCCTTCGTTTACACAAATCACAACTTTTTATTGTTGTAAAATCGTGTATCCTATTCTTTTACACTTAATTTTTGCTACGTAATTTTATTTCTATTTAGAGTTTGTTAATTACGTGGATGCTGGATACAATTGAAAATTTTAATTATTCATCTTGAATTTGATTGAATTGAAACATATTAGAACCGATTAAAATTGATTGGATGCTTAAGCCTTATATGATATTTTTATAACAGCATAAAATTAATTGAAATGTATTGGAGGTTTTAGAACGGGTTAGAACTTATTGTAAGATTTAAAGATAAGTTGGAACTCATTGAAAACTATTACTACGTACTATATATTGGTTAAAAAACTCTATTGACGTGAACACACTTATTGCACAGTGCACACTCTTAATTGGTTAGATTCAACTTTTGCCGAATCTAAGATTTACTTCTACCTAATTCGTTTCGTATAAGTTAAATCTTTACTACAACATAATTATAAGACTGGTTAGCAACTTGGGTATGTTCTTCTCAACTTATCTATATGGAGCAATAGTAGTTTGGCTTATATTATTAACGATATTGCTTACAATCGCCCTGAGATGCCAACTAAGAATTAAATATACTTTCCAAAATAGAATTAATTTCAAATTTCAAGTCAAAATCATTCATGTATTAATGTAATAAATATTTGACCAAAATTAATATATTCACCAAAGCATGCTAATCTAACGCCGAATGCGTTTGTTAGCTTTTGCTTACTAAAAATCAAACCTTAATAGAACTCATTTTTATTAAACTGAATATAAACAAAGGCGGATTAATCAATTATGTCTTAATTATATTATTTTGAAATTAGGTAAAATTAATCTTGACCCTACAAACTTTTGTTCCATGATGAATAAAAAACAAAAATCTTTAACTTTATCAAATTTAAAACTTAGTACATTAATTTATTTTATTATATATTTTAATATGGGTGGTTACATAAATGCGAATACATAATACTCCAAAACATTGAACAGAATGAACACCGTTTAACTCCAAACACATACAATCGTCGTCTTCCTACAACTTTGTCTCACTCTTATCAACAATAAACACACTGTCTCTTTCTTTCTTTCTTCTTCTTCTTCACATCTCATTTCTTTAATTACTATGATTATTTTATTCAATTAATTCTCTTCTTCCAAAGAATAATTAACAGAGGATAAACAATATTCACCAAAATCCACGCACATTCTTGTTTCTGGGTATCTTTCCTCTTCAATTCAAACTTTAATTTTTTATTTTTTATTTTCCCGCTTTAAATTATATTAAATTTCTCAAATCCCACATCAATTATTTCCCTTGATTTTTCTCATTAATTTCCATTTTTTTAATTAGATAATCTAATTAATGGCCACTAACTCTGTTTATACTCTGTTTTATTTATTAACATTTGACTTAGTAACATTTTCTTCATTAAGTTTCATTGACATTCAATTATTTTAATTTTATTTTATGGTTGAATTTAATTAAACAATGGCTTAAATGAAGGTGTGCATGCTTCCCATGAAGTAAGAAAGATGAACACTAAAGCTCGCACGTCTCAGCAGATTCGTAAATACCCTCTTATTCGTCAAAATGTATGTTTTTTTTTTTTGGGATTATTTTATTGAGTGGAATTTTCTCTGTTTTTTCTACAGCTGTCATTTGAATATTTCTTGACGATTCTGTTAATTAATTTGTTAATTTGCACTATAATTAATCTCAGTTATAATTTGGGAAAATGGGATTTTAAAAAGATTATATTTTTTTATCTTAATTTTTTGAGTTTGAGCTATTATATGTTGTTCTTCTTCCATTAATGGAAAAGGATAGAAATTCCTTTTCTTTTGAGCTTAAAAAAAGTAAGAAACTTTTTTTAAAATTATCATCAATTTATTTTTTAAACTTTATATCTTTCAATTCTTTATTTATTTTATTGTTTACTAGATTTTTTGTTGGTTTTAGGTTTGATATAATCCAATTTCGGCAATTTTCACAGGGGATTAAAGGGGTGGAAATGCAAGGAACTAAATCACCAAGTTCAGAGAAATCTACAATCAATGGAAATCAAACTAGCAAAAAGAAGAAATTGGCTTTATTGCAAGATGTACGTATATAATTCTTTCATTGAAAAAAGTTTTGAATTTTAGTTAGTTTGTTAGTGAGGTTTATGTTTTAAGGATTTGAATTTAGGTTGATAAGTTAAAGAAGAAGCTCAAAGAAGAAGAGAACATACATAGGGCTCTTCAAAGAGCCTTTAATAGGCCTTTGGGTGCTCTTCCGCGGCTGCCACCATATCTCCCTCCAAATGTAAGCAACACTCAGATCTTACTCCATCCGTTTCACTTTGGTGGTGACGTCTGGAATATTTTTGTGAGAGAAAATTGGTCAAAGCGTAACCAACAAAGTGAAATGGAGGGAATGCATCAATGTTCTTATCCTCAGTTGATTGTACTTTTGGATGGAATTATGATTAAGTGGTCTTTTAAATCATTAGTTAAGTTCAAGTAATCATTGTAAATTCGAATTTTGAGTGTTGTGTTTTTGGACTATCAAATGATGTGATTGGGATTGCTGATGGGTTGTTTTGGTTTCAGACACAAGAGCTTCTTGCAGAGATAGCTGTCTTGGAAGAGGAGGTGGTTCGGCTTGAGGAGCAAGTTGTGAGTTACAGGCATAATTTATACCAGGAAGCTGTGATCATTTGTTCAAAGAGGAAATTAGAGAGTCCAGTGGATTACTATGAGCGAATGTTGAGTAGGTGTTCTTCTAAAGAAGAGCAATCCGACTCTGAAAAATCTCCATTATCAGTTGCTAGAACCGCGTCAACTTCATCTGACATAGTGTCTGATCAATCATCATTGTCACTAGCTAGAACGACTTCAACTTCGTCGGATATTGTGTCTGATCAACCTGCACAGAATTCTAGTGATTTGGTTGATAGAAAAGGTGTTCATAATGAGCCATGTTCAACAGCAGATTCTTTGGAAAACTGCAAAAGGAAGGAAATTCTAAAACACAGTCATTCCAACCAAAAGAAAGAAATTGTTTCTTATCATACTAGGAAAAAGACTAGCGATTTGATGGATGGGAAACAAGGTTTGAGTGATCTTGATTTTTCAGAGTCGTTGAAAGATGGAAAAGAAGTTGATCAGAAGTGTAGTATTTCCTTTAGAAACATACAATACTCTGAAAGGAAACTTTCTAGAGTCAAGACACCGGTGAAGAAGTCTTCTTTCAAGCGTCAACCATCTCAGAAGTCTGTGAACTCCCCTCGAAAGCAGGTATATTATATTAAGTTGTGTTAATATGGAATTTGAGACAATTTTTGTGTAGCCAGATCAAGTTGTAACATTTTCGATCTTTCAGCCAGTAACCAAGGAATTAGAAGGAGACAGTGAACCAAACAAAATCTCAGAAGATATATTGAAGTGCTTGTGTAGCATTTACATGAGGATGGGCACATCAAATGATAAAGGTACTCATTTAGACACATCACCTTATGCTTTGTCATTTGTCTCTCGTCGAAAGAAGAAAGAGACAGAGTTTCAGGAGCCTTATGGCACTGCTGCAAAGTTCAAGAGAAGAGATATTGGTCGTTATAAGGATTTTCCTCTAGTTGATGCTATCTCGTTCGACCTTAAGAGGAAAAGAAATGCTCTATTCTTGCTTCATAAACTCAAGTTAGTAACTGGATTTTCCTTGAATTGAACTACTTATGTTTAGATCACTTAACTTTGTAATACTAACTTAACTTCATCGTACATTTTATTTAGGCTCCTTCTTGGAAAACTTAGCAGAGTCAACTTGGACAGTCTTAGCCACCAACATAAGCTTGCATTCTGGATAAACACTTACAATGCCTGTTTGATGAATGTAAGGTTCAATGCCGATTAATATTCTGAAATGTTAACTTAAAAGTTGGTTTTTGTGCTAAGGTTGTGTCATTTTCAGGCTTTTCTAGAGCATGGAATACCTGAAAGTCCGGAAAAGATGGCCTTACTGATGCGCGAGGTAAGGATTAACACATTTCACAAAAGTTTTCTTCTAGATGTAAATTACTCTTTCTTTTCGAATAGATGAATGTTTATGACTGGATGAGTTGCTTAAAGACATTTGTCCAATTGTTTGTTCATGTAATCTATTCTCCTAGAAATTCAAATGACATGAATTGACAATAGTTTTCTTTGGGAAAGATCCTAACAATAGCTTTAATAAAACCTGTAAAATGGTATAGAATAGAATTCTTTCACTGCAATTGTGTCTCAGTTAATTAAAATGTTTTTGACAGGCAACAGTTATGGTGGGAGGTCATAAAATGAATGCGATCACAATTGAGCATTTTGTTTTAAGGTCGCCATTCTACTTAAAACAGGTCAGACTAATTTAAGATGAAATTTTATATCAGTAATCCCAGGATTACGCATAAAGTAACCTTGTTACACCTTATCTTATGTACAGGATGGCAAAAAAGCAAACAAAGGTGATGAACATAAGGCGAATGAGATGTTTGGTTTAGAGTGTGTAGAACCATTAGTCACATTTGCCTTATCCTGCGGAAGTTGGTCTTCTCCTGCTGTAAGTTTTTGATTCGATGAATTAGAAAGACAGTGTCGAATTCTGCTAAAAAGAATTTCAGAATAAGTCTTTTTCTTGTAGTTCAGAGCATCAGAATTAGAAAGACAGTGTTGAAAAAGTCTAAAATAAGTACTTCCGCATAATAACATTTGCTTTGTTCTTGTAAAACATAATAGGTGAGGGTATATACAGCGTCTCAAATTGAAAGTGAGTTGGAAGTAGCCAAAAAAGAGTATCTACAGGCGGCAGTTGGGATTTCAAAGAACGACAAGCTGATAATACCGAAGCTGATGGACTGGTATCAACTAGACTTTGCAAAGGATTTAGATTCATTGGTTGATTGGGTTTGTCTGCAGTTACCTGACGAAGTTAGGAAAGAAGCACACAGCTGCCTAGAGAGAAAAGGAAAAGTTCCACTTTCAGATTTAGTAGAAGTAATACCATATGATTTCAGTTTCAGGTACATTTTACACCCATAAATTTATTCGAAAATTTGAGGTTCATTATCTTGTCTTGAGCCCCTGCCCAAGAGTGGGCTGTAATTTAATAGCACAAAGTTACACAGAATGATAGATTGATAGAAGTACATAGGATTTTTTTTTCGCTTTTCTCTTTTGTGTTTTCGCTTAGGCAGTGAAGTACCTCCATATACCAGTTCCAAAACTGGATCCCTGGTTTGATAGTTCCATTTAGATTTTACTATGTAATTAGTCCCATGTTTTATTCTTTTCCATTTTACATCCTAAATGTTTTTGTTTATGTTTTAATTTTCCTAGCTATCAATCAATAAAATCATACGTTTTACCTGTTTCCCCCTCATGGTTTACTGAACTATTGAAACTCAAAAGAGAATCATATTTCTCAAGTACACGCTACGCTTGCTAATGGATCATCATCTATCTGAATATACTAAGCAATACAGTAAAGCGCCGTCAAGGCTCTTTCCTGGAAGATCAACGAGCCCTTAAGCTGCAGGCGCTTGCAGCTTGTGAAGCTATATAATGTGCCCTTGAAACAAGGAGTCTATGGCTTACTAATGTTAGTATCGTCTCAATCATGTACTTATGAGCATTATATGCAAATACTTTCTATGGACAAACACATGGAATCACTAGGGAAAACTATATGTTGAACAACAAATTGTTCTCGATCGAAATTACTAACCTCTTCACCTCTCTTGGTTCATTGATGCACCAGTGCTACAAAGACTACAAGCAGTATAATTCTGTTCAGAAAGGTTACGATCATGCAGGCAGTGTAACGAAACCAGTTCCACAGTTTTCCAAAGTTGTATCGAGTCATGAACGGGTAAAAATTATAGTGTAATGGAAAAAACGGAAATTTGAGAGATTAATAAATAAACGGTATATAGCACAGTATTATGTAGACTATTAAGTGAATAAAACAATCTCAAAAACAAACACAACGTACTATTAAATGAAATACACTTGCTATATACCACCCGATCCATAATCTAAGCATGGTATGTCGTTCATTGTAGTGCGAGACGGTTTTTGATTTTTTTTTTTTTTTTTTTGGGTGCAACAGTACGAGAAGTAGCTAGTAGTGGAGAAACATATGATTTATCACACGAAAATGCAATAAACAATCATTTTGCATGTTGAAGTCTCGATTATGTTGATTATCTTACCCATGTGTTTAGATAAACACTATACAACATATAGTTGTCTAGCCTACCCACTACATTGTGACAGATCCACATGCAATTTCTTTTTCTTTTGAAAAAAAAAAAAAATCATGGCAAAAGATTTTCACTTAATAAGTGCGCTAAACAAGTAAAAATTTCCCCTAACATGCATCAACGAGCTTTGAAACTAACGAGCACATTATACCATGTTGTCACCACTTTCTTTAGTATCCATCAGACATCCAGCCTCACCTTCACTACCCTCCGAATACTAGATGATAAGCTTCAGTAAAATTGAAAAAGAATAACAACAATTCAACAAATAAAGGAAAAAAGATTTTCTGCCCCACTACTTGTGTACCACTTGTGTGCTATTAGATTCTAGGGGTTGATAGTATTAGATTTTTATTTTTAAATTCAAAGTGATGGATTCTTGTTTTAAAAGCAACCAATGAGATTGAACAACTAAAGAATCCATTGGTACACAAGAACTATGAATAAAGGGTAATGTGTACTTTTTTTAGCTATATTATTTTCGAGACCTTGAAACCTCTGAGAACTATGAATTATTTCCTAGGTTGCACGGAGTCGGGAACGGGGTCGAAAATGAATACGGATACGGGGACTGAAAACGGCTAATTTAAAAAACATTGTTAATGGGCATGACCAATTATAACACGAAGAATCGGAATCGTCACCAATACGGGGACGAATCGGGTTCGGGGACGGCTACCCATCAGGAGTACCCATGCTACATTTTGACAAATAAAGGGCTCCAAATAAAGGGCATTGTGTTCATTTTGACAATGGTCAGACCGAACTCAAACTCTATTTTCGAAATCCAAATAAAGGGCCTGCGTCGATCGTAGGGAGTCCTGTGGTGGTGCATAGCACGTGGTAAGAAAGCGGGGCTTCAACCAAAAACTTATTATCCATCGTTTTGGGGTTTCGGGGTCCCAGAAATAAAATAGAAGAAAATTTTCCAAGATGTCCGTATAGTCAAAACATAACCTTAGATGAAGCGATTCATGGTGAAAAAGCATTAATAGGGAAGATAACAAGGTTTTAGATGGGACTCGAAAAAAAATGTTTTCCCCTTCTCCGGAGTAGGCCATAAGAAGGATGATTACAGGTTTATAGGGGCTGAAACTGATCATGGGAGTCTTGTGGTGGTCCATAGCACATGGTAAAAGAACGGGGAAAAAATAAGACATGGCCAGGGACGGCCCCTCTAGAGGCCCTAATCAAATGCTATTATCCACTGTTTTTTGGGGTTATAGAGTCTCGAAAAAAATCATTGCTGAAAAACCTTTACGAGGGATGATAACAGAATTTTAAAGGTGGCTTGAAAGAGGTTGTTTTTCCCTTCTTTGGAACAGATCATAAGAGGGATGATTACTGATTTACTGGCCTTTAAGGGTCGAAACCAATTGTGGGGATTTCTGTGGTGGTTATAGCACGTGGTAAGAAAATGAGACAAATTAGGACGAATCCCAGGATGCCCCTCNAAACATATGATTTATCACACGAAAATGCAATAAACAATCATTTTGCATGTTGAAGTCTCGATTATGTTGATTATCTTACCCATGTGTTTAGATAAACACTATACAACATATAGTTGTCTAGCCTACCCACTACATTGTGACAGATCCACATGCAATTTCTTTTTCTTTTGAAAAAAAAAAAAAATCATGGCAAAAGATTTTCACTTAATAAGTGCGCTAAACAAGTAAAAATTTCCCCTAACATGCATCAACGAGCTTTGAAACTAACGAGCACATTATACCATGTTGTCACCACTTTCTTTAGTATCCATCAGACATCCAGCCTCACCTTCACTACCCTCCGAATACTAGATGATAAGCTTCAGTAAAATTGAAAAAGAATAACAACAATTCAACAAATAAAGGAAAAAAGATTTTCTGCCCCACTACTTGTGTACCACTTGTGTGCTATTAGATTCTAGGGGTTGATAGTATTAGATTTTTATTTTTAAATTCAAAGTGATGGATTCTTGTTTTAAAAGCAACCAATGAGATTGAACAACTAAAGAATCCATTGGTACACAAGAACTATGAATAAAGGGTAATGTGTACTTTTTTTAGCTATATTATTTTCGAGACCTTGAAACCTCTGAGAACTATGAATTATTTCCTAGGTTGCACGGAGTCGGGAACGGGGTCGAAAATGAATACGGATACGGGGACTGAAAACGGCTAATTTAAAAAACATTGTTAATGGGCATGACCAATTATAACACGAAGAATCGGAATCGTCACCAATACGGGGACGAATCGGGTTCGGGGACGGCTACCCATCAGGAGTACCCATGCTACATTTTGACAAATAAAGGGCTCCAAATAAAGGGCATTGTGTTCATTTTGACAATGGTCAGACCGAACTCAAACTCTATTTTCGAAATCCAAATAAAGGGCCTGCGTCGATCGTAGGGAGTCCTGTGGTGGTGCATAGCACGTGGTAAGAAAGCGGGGCTTCAACCAAAAACTTATTATCCATCGTTTTGGGGTTTCGGGGTCCCAGAAATAAAATAGAAGAAAATTTTCCAAGATGTCCGTATAGTCAAAACATAACCTTAGATGAAGCGATTCATGGTGAAAAAGCATTAATAGGGAAGATAACAAGGTTTTAGATGGGACTCGAAAAAAAATGTTTTCCCCTTCTCCGGAGTAGGCCATAAGAAGGATGATTACAGGTTTATAGGGGCTGAAACTGATCATGGGAGTCTTGTGGTGGTCCATAGCACATGGTAAAAGAACGGGGAAAAAATAAGACATGGCCAGGGACGGCCCCTCTAGAGGCCCTAATCAAATGCTATTATCCACTGTTTTTTGGGGTTATAGAGTCTCGAAAAAAATCATTGCTGAAAAACCTTTACGAGGGATGATAACAGAATTTTAAAGGTGGCTTGAAAGAGGTTGTTTTTCCCTTCTTTGGAACAGATCATAAGAGGGATGATTACTGATTTACTGGCCTTTAAGGGTCGAAACCAATTGTGGGGATTTCTGTGGTGGTTATAGCACGTGGTAAGAAAATGAGACAAATTAGGACGAATCCCAGGATGCCCCTCTAGATGCCTCAACCAAAGACTATTATACATTATTTTTTGGGGTTACAGGGTCCAGAAAAAAATTACCGAAAATTGACTATGGTGACTGTATGGTATACATATGACCTCAGACCAAGCGATTCGGGGTGAAAAGTCCTTAAGGATGACGATAACAAGGTTTTAGATGGGCTCGGAAGAGGTTGCTTTTCCCTTCTTCAGAAGTGGCCATAAGAACGATGATTACAGGTTTTTAGGAACTGAAACCAATCGTGAAGAGTATTGTGGTGATCCATAGCACATGGTAAACAAACAGGGCAAAAATTAGATAGGGACCGCGACGGCCCCTCCAAAGGCCATAAATAAAGGCTATTGTCCATTGTTTTTTGGGGTTCTGGAGTCTTCGAAATAAAATTGTCAGGGGTGCCCGTATGGGGAAAATATGACCCAAGACTAATTGATTTAATTGGGGTGAAAAGGTCTTAAGAGGGATGATAACAAGGTTATGGACGGTATACAAAAGAGGCTGTTTTTCCCTTCTTAAAAGACGCCCTGATGGAGATGATTATAAGTCTTTAGGAGCTGAAACCAACCGTGAGTCTTGTGATGGACCATAGCACATGGTAAAAAAAAAAATAATAGTGAAAATGGGACGTTGCCCGGGACGACCCCTCCAAATGCATCAACTAAAGTCTACTATCCACTATTTTTTAGGGTTCTAGATTCCTAAAAAAAAAATTGCCGAAAATTGTCCGGGGTGCATGTAAGGTTAAAAAATAAACGCAGGCCAATTGATTCGGGTTTAAAAAGCCTTAAAAGAGATGATAACAAGATTTTAGATAGGCTTAAAAGAGGCTGTTTTTCAATTCTCCAAAGAGGCTATAAAAGGGACGATTGTAAGTTCTTAGGGATCGAAAATTGTTCATGTGGAGTCCAGTGGTGGTCCATAGCACGAGGCAAAAAAATGGGACGAAAATAAGACGGGGTCGGGGACAACCACTCAAGAGGCCTAAACCAAGAGTTATTATCCACTATATTTTGGAGTTCATGAGTCCCAAAAAAAAATGCCGAAGATTGTCCGGAGTGCTCGTATGTTCAAAATACGAACCCAGACCAAACAATTCGGGAAGAGAAGACCTTGAAAGGGATGATAACAATTTTTAGATGGGGCTCGAAGGAGGTTATTTTTCCCTTCTCTGAAACAGGCCATAAGAGGGAAGATTACAGGTCGTTAGGGGCATAACTAATCGTGGCAATAGATATGGTAGTCCATAGCACATGGTTAAAAAATAAAGCGAAAATAGGACGTGGCCTGGGAAGGCCCTTTCGAAGGCCTCAACCAAAGACTATTATCTACCGTTTTTTGGAATCATGGGGTCTCGAATAAAAATTGCAAAAAAAATTTCGGGGTGCTCATATGATCAAAGTATGAAACCCTGATCAAGCAACTCGGGGTGAAAAGACTTTAAAATATATGACAACAAAGTTTTAGACGGGGCCCACAACGACATAATCTTATGAAAACTGAAATGAGGGGAAGTAAATAATCAAAGATCTTTCATCTCTAAAAGCTAAAATAGAAAAGGAAAAAAAAAAAAAGTAAAATGACAATTTTAAAAGATACGCATCATTTATGCTACATACTGGAGGAATCATTGTGAGTCATATTAGAGAAACCAACATGTGTAGAAGACTAGAAGAGTATGTGGAAGCCATCGAGTCAACTTGGCTACTTTGGCTCAAACATTAAGATGAAACACTATTAGTCATCGAGAATTTGTTAGCAATTAGAGCATTTACTCATCAAAGAGTCACATTCACACTCCTATTGCTTAACCATCAAAGAGCTTAGCAGTTGATCCAGCTCAAATCAGGATTGAACTTTCACTGTACCTTTATATCCATGACACAGTCCAATATTTTACAGTTTCAGAAACAATACAAATCATTTGATAAACTCAAAACATAAGATTTCTTGTAAATGAACAAGGGTATTAAACTATCCACTGCTACTCTTTCAGAACACTTCAATGTGATCAACTATGGGTTCTTACAATTAAAGCCTTATTTGGTAAAACAAGGGCAAGCCGAGAAGGAAATAAAAAACCACATAAAACACCATAATTCTGAACATAAAACTCAACTTGTTTGATGCAGGACAAAAGTACTATTGCTAATTATAGTTGTAGCAACTAGCAAGTGACTTGAATGGAGGACCACCAAGATCAAGTTGATTACGGAGAATAGAAACGAAAAGCAATGGCACATAAAAGATCGCTTGTCATTAACTGGATACCCACATAAACAAGTTGACGATGCAAGTAAACACTATTTCATCAGGATTTTGAGTTCCTTATATAGGTCATGGTTTATATTTCCTAATTTAGCTCATTAATCATATGCTATGGCTTATGCCTACAGCTGAATGCCTGGACAAGTTGCAATTGTTTTTAATAGAAAGTGTAACCCATTTCTTTTTCAATTTATACAATGGATTAAGGAACAACCAAAACTAAATAAGTTAAGGTGATGATTGAGGAGCCTCCTACAAGCACCATGCCACCATAAATAGTACAATCTGAATCATAAATGTTCATACATTACAGCAGGGGTAACCATCATAGCTTTATTCCTTCAAAGCTTTAGACCTGAAAAAAAAAAGGAGAGGAAACACGTAAAACACTAAAACATCAAGGAAATTTTCAAACTCTCCTTTTGGCTCCCAATATTTTTTACTCAATAAAAGTCTTTTAACACACTCCAATTCATATGAAAAAAGGTTTGAGTAATTGAACATTTTTGCTGTAGTCCAAATTTATCCTGCGAAGTAGTTCAGATTATTGAAGTTCATCCTTATTGCCGGAGCAACAGCAGCAACTAACTACCGGAGGAAAAGTCAATTCAATTTACATTTCTCACTTTGCATTAAATCCAAAGGTCCCCAAAAATATATGGTGTAGTGATGTGGGGGCAAAGATATATTATCCTTAGCTGGCGAATGAAACCTTTCACTTCTTCAATCAACCAATGATTGGAGTATGGGGCCAAAAAACAAGGCAATGGCTATAAACACCCGAGTCACCCGCTTTTCTTGACAAAAAGGCCCGGAAGTACTACTCATTGCCTCATTGGTCAACGAAAAACCATGGCCCATGCATTCTTCTGTCCTTTTTATCAAATCAGATGGCTTAGTGAGTTAACTTCGTACATGTTTCTTACCAACATCATAAGCTTCTTACCAATTAGTAACCATTTTCTCAAGCCGCATGAAGTTAATAACAGTTATTAGTTACTCTTTCACATTTTACTATGGAGTATCATACTACTAATAATACATTAGCAAAACTCCTTAACCAGCGAATAACACTAAAAGGCATATGCTACTCTGTATGAGTGTATGAATACTACTTAGTCTTGACTATTGAATCACAGGTATATCATAATGTCCTAGTTTCTACAATTTTGCAAGAAGAAATGGAGATTCGCATGTTTGCAGCAGAAAACTGCAGCAACTCTATTACACCCCAGCGGCCCAGCCCTCCAAAGAAACATAATGTAGAGACTAGAGAGTGCACACCCTAGCTGAGTCAACCCCACAAAGAAGAATCAATACTGTTTGTTTTAGCAGCCATTGCTTGGAATGGCAAGCCACAAAGACAGAAAAAGATACTTCGAATGCCCAACTTCCAACTTGATTTTGGCCAGCGAGTCAAAGAATCAAGGTAAGGTGACAAACAGAGAATATTAAAGCATTGTTATTTACAGCTTATATATTTTATGTCGACACCTTTGTCACTTACAACCTTTTTGCAAGTTGGAACCTACTCCCTCCATCTTTGGATTAAACCTGACCCATTCTAGTTTGGGCATCTTATATGTCCAATAAGTAATTTTAAGGACATAATTACTTCTAATTTTGGCTATACCTAACTATGGAGCAGTTTATTTTTTAAAAATTGGTGAAAACAAGTGGAAAAGCCTGATAAAACTTGCACAACCTAGTCCAACTTGGCAAGTGCAGCAAAGTATTCTGACGCAAAATTAAAATAAGTTATATACAAGCTTGTTTTAGAATAGTATTTTGGCACAACTTGACTTTGACAGCCTCCGGCATACATATAAGGTATTTCTCCATTACTAAAGAGGTTGTACTAGTTGCTTTCGCAACCACCATTCAAAAAAATACAAAGCAAAATGCATCGTTCTATAGAAATATCACCTGAGGGAGCCCTGGTGCGACAAGTGGAAGGGTGGGATCATGGAGATCTCAAGCGAGGTAGAGGGAGATCGATAATGACTTGGTGAGAAGAGGTTAGATAGAATATGGAGCTTTTAGATTTACATGAAAATGAGGTTCTCGATCGCAGGGGATGGAGGAGGAAACTTTATGTGGATGACCACATGAAATGATTAATTTTGATTCATGTAGCCAACCCCAATTTGGGATTAAAGCTCTAATTGATTGTTTGAAGGTATGTTTTCTTCACTATAAAAAATCACCAATAAGTTCAAATAAATTCAAAAAAACTCAATTATGAATTCAAATATATTTCAACAAGAGTTCTAATAATTTTAACTTTCGTTTGGAGAAGAGAAGACACCCTCACTAAGGAAAAACAAAGAAGCTAAGAGAACAACGGATGGTTGTGAAATTAGTGCTGTATGATGCATCACTTCTATAGTTCTATACTTCTGTGCAAAGACATTGGTACAGCCAAAAAAAACTTTGAGATAGATTTAGAAACTCCAAGTGGGGTACGGTGTGTTGAAAAAGATTTCCCACCAACCAAAAGTAACTGTATCCAATTTCGGTCTCACACTTTAACTTGTATGGATGATTTGTAACATGACGTGTACATAATACGGACCAATCATACCAAGTACTCTCAGTTTCTCATCATGCAAGAGAACAGGGGGGAATTTTGTTATGCTTCCCTTTAATCTTTTAGTTTCCTTTACCTTATCCTCAGTAATTTTGGGCCAAGGTTGATAAATGGTTAAAGTATAAATGGCTTACTAACACAATAAGGAAGACTGAAGAGGGTCACCTAAGAGTGCTAAGACAATTCAATTCACTACAAAAAGATAAAGGTGCGCGTCCCAGTCTTACGCCATAAATTTTGTGCCAATTCAACAGTACACATCTGAGAGTGAGAGAACAAACAAAAAAACACCATTGAGTATGGATAAGGATTTGAGCTAGGAAAGGAAAAACAAAGACTACTAGCTTAAAGGAAATTGAGCTTCCACGTCATCTCCAAAAATGCAGGAAAAATAATAACCTCTCTCCAGGAGGCAAAGTAACTCTGACAACAAATCATCTCCTCGTTGTTCTGCAAATGTCAAGTTCAGTTTTCATTCTTAAAATCTTACTTTATAAATATATTTTTTTAATTTTACCTTTCTAAATTCCAAGATTTTCCGTTTTTGCTAAGGGATTATCTGCTTTTGAAAGAATAAAAAAAAAATCTTCTTAAGGTATTTGTTAAGACAAAAACCGATAATAACTATGTTTACAAAACAGTCCTTAATACCTAGATAATAATTATTTCTTTTTAAAAAAAAAAAAATAAATAAAAACTTTGATCACAAGAGGTCTAACAAGAAATACTAGCTTTGCCACGAGTAGTGTTAATGCTAGCTATTGTAACAGCAATAACTTATTTCCTCTTCACTTCCCCCACAAGAATTTACTAGTTTCTTCTACCATCACCTGCTAAAACAGAAGATTGGCAAAGTAAGAGATGTCAAACTCAAGCAGCTTCTCCTCCATTACCACCAAAGGCATTGCTGCCGTTGTTGGGGTGGGCCCAAAACTCGGAAGATCCATTGCCCGGAAATTTGCTCATGAAGGCTACACCGTTGCAATCCTCTCCAGGGATTTAGGCAAGCCAACAATAACCAATCCATACCACGCAATTTCTTCCCAGCACTTATATCTAATGTATTTTTTATACATAATTGCTTTAGTCCTTATCAAGACAAAATATTGTGTGTTTATGTGGAGTTGACACAGGGAGACTATCAAGGATTGCAGAAGAGATAGCAAGGGAAGAGAAAGCTCAAGTCTTTGCAATAAGAATTGACTGCTCAGATACTAGAAGCATCAAAGAAGCTTTTGAAGGCGTTCTCTCTCTCGGATTTGTTGAAGTGTTGGTCTACAATGCCGCTTATCAACCTCTTCCTATGCATCCTACCAACTTCACTGAAATTCCAGTGAACATATTTGAAAAATCACTTGCTGTTTCATCTGTTGGTGCCTTCCATTGTGCACAACTGGTAATCCATCTTAGCTTACTATAAAACATAAACCTAAAATTAGGAAAATAAAATAAAAATAATTCTCCTTACTCTCATCACCTCTCTCTCTCTCTCTCTCTCTCTACCCCCTGTCTCTACGTGGAGGATTTTCATATGAAGAACTAACGAATATTTCTCATTGTTGTGAGTTAGGTTCTTCCAGGTATGGCGGAGAGAGGGAGGGGAACAATACTCTTCACAGGCTGTTCAGCTTCTCTCAGTGGCATGTCTGGCTTTTCTGAGTTATGTATGTTTCACAATCTCTCTTTGAAAGCTAAGACTTTGGAATACTTAATCAGTAATTATATATATAACTAATTAAAAGTAGTCATGCATATGTTGGATGTCATGCATGTTGAGGGAGCTAGAATCGACTTTTATCTATATCATTGCTTAAACACTTTTGTTTGATTGAAAAAGGTTGTGGGAAGTTTGCGTTACGAGGACTATCACAATGTCTAGCAAGGGAATTTCAGTCAATGGGAATACACGTAGCCCATGTTATCATCGATGGATTGGTTGGAGCACCAAGGTGAGTTGTGTACTTGTATTCTTCCATACTTTCCACCCAGATCAATAGAATACTTCATCTTCAAAACCTCACAGTAAACTAGATTGCCTTTAAGATATTTATGATGTCATCCTAAGCTATATCCAAAAGAAAAAAGACGATTACACTCAAGATCTTTTGAACACAACATTCTTAATATATCCATACTAAACGCTCACATATAATTCAACGATGTCGGTATCAAATCTCATTTAACACTATCTGCAGTAATAATCCATCCTATTTGTAAGCTTATAGACCAATACTTTACTGTTTGTGATAAAAATTAATATTTTTCAAAGAAGATCTAACAATAACAAAGAAATTGGTCATAATTGTATCAAGTAAAAGGGTTCTTAAATCAAGACTAGGTCTTTACTACTCGTATCTCGATAAATGTTTGGTCACATCCAAAGTGACATTAATAAGAGGATCCAAACGGACCTGGAAAAAGAACAAAGTTGTGGTCGAAAATTTAGTCACTGGGGTGTTATTGGATATAAAATTCTTTAAGATGAAGTGATATAATCCAAAGTGACATTAGTTGCAGTGATACATAACAGGTCTCCAAGTACGGTGCAAAGAACAGCTGCCAGTGAGCAACAAAGCGGGGTAGGAGGCGGAGGAGGGGGAGACGGCTTGATGGACCCAGATTCTCTAGCCCAGACATACTGGCACTTGCATCTTCAAGATTGCTCAGCTTGGACACAAGAGATTGATCTACGTCCCTCCACCCCTTTTAGGTTCTTCTAATTCAACACCAAGTTCATGTCAATCACGCACCTATTATCTTATAAACATGTTTTACCTCCTTGGGATTAATGATGCCTTAGGTGTACATTCCAACAAAGAAGTAATTGCTAAACCCAGCTTTCGTTGATAGTTCAAATCACAATCATATGGGTAAGAATTACAGTTTGGCATTGTGTTGATTTGGAGAAGGAAAGAAAATTGGGATAATTAATGTCTACAGATGCATAACGCAAAATCTTGAGTAGAAACGACAATGGAAAGGGTGAATTGAGCGTTTGATGCAAATATTTTATGTTTAAACTTAAGCAGTGTGTATATGTATGTCGGATTTTTTTAGAGTGGACATGTTCTTATGCGTGTCTGGGGGCATGCACAGTTTACTTACAGTTTCTAAATTCTTCTATNTTCTCATTGTTGTGAGTTAGGTTCTTCCAGGTATGGCGGAGAGAGGGAGGGGAACAATACTCTTCACAGGCTGTTCAGCTTCTCTCAGTGGCATGTCTGGCTTTTCTGAGTTATGTATGTTTCACAATCTCTCTTTGAAAGCTAAGACTTTGGAATACTTAATCAGTAATTATATATATAACTAATTAAAAGTAGTCATGCATATGTTGGATGTCATGCATGTTGAGGGAGCTAGAATCGACTTTTATCTATATCATTGCTTAAACACTTTTGTTTGATTGAAAAAGGTTGTGGGAAGTTTGCGTTACGAGGACTATCACAATGTCTAGCAAGGGAATTTCAGTCAATGGGAATACACGTAGCCCATGTTATCATCGATGGATTGGTTGGAGCACCAAGGTGAGTTGTGTACTTGTATTCTTCCATACTTTCCACCCAGATCAATAGAATACTTCATCTTCAAAACCTCACAGTAAACTAGATTGCCTTTAAGATATTTATGATGTCATCCTAAGCTATATCCAAAAGAAAAAAGACGATTACACTCAAGATCTTTTGAACACAACATTCTTAATATATCCATACTAAACGCTCACATATAATTCAACGATGTCGGTATCAAATCTCATTTAACACTATCTGCAGTAATAATCCATCCTATTTGTAAGCTTATAGACCAATACTTTACTGTTTGTGATAAAAATTAATATTTTTCAAAGAAGATCTAACAATAACAAAGAAATTGGTCATAATTGTATCAAGTAAAAGGGTTCTTAAATCAAGACTAGGTCTTTACTACTCGTATCTCGATAAATGTTTGGTCACATCCAAAGTGACATTAATAAGAGGATCCAAACGGACCTGGAAAAAGAACAAAGTTGTGGTCGAAAATTTAGTCACTGGGGTGTTATTGGATATAAAATTCTTTAAGATGAAGTGATATAATCCAAAGTGACATTAGTTGCAGTGATACATAACAGGTCTCCAAGTACGGTGCAAAGAACAGCTGCCAGTGAGCAACAAAGCGGGGTAGGAGGCGGAGGAGGGGGAGACGGCTTGATGGACCCAGATTCTCTAGCCCAGACATACTGGCACTTGCATCTTCAAGATTGCTCAGCTTGGACACAAGAGATTGATCTACGTCCCTCCACCCCTTTTAGGTTCTTCTAATTCAACACCAAGTTCATGTCAATCACGCACCTATTATCTTATAAACATGTTTTACCTCCTTGGGATTAATGATGCCTTAGGTGTACATTCCAACAAAGAAGTAATTGCTAAACCCAGCTTTCGTTGATAGTTCAAATCACAATCATATGGGTAAGAATTACAGTTTGGCATTGTGTTGATTTGGAGAAGGAAAGAAAATTGGGATAATTAATGTCTACAGATGCATAACGCAAAATCTTGAGTAGAAACGACAATGGAAAGGGTGAATTGAGCGTTTGATGCAAATATTTTATGTTTAAACTTAAGCAGTGTGTATATGTATGTCGGATTTTTTTAGAGTGGACATGTTCTTATGCGTGTCTGGGGGCATGCACAGTTTACTTACAGTTTCTAAATTCTTCTATCTTATTGCTAGTTAAAGTGGTGCATTTTAAAATTGATCAATCAGCAATCAAGTTTAACTTCTTTGAAAGTATAATGTGAAGCACCTGTTGTATTTGATTTTCAGAATTCTTTGATGTATGTTCATGTAATATATTTTACTAATTTCCTATCAGTAGTTGTTCATCACTGGTCTCTTCACTTGACTCATATGAGTTCGGTCTTCTGATAAGTCATGAGTAAGGGCATGAGGTAAACAGGAAAAAAAAATCATAAAAAAGGACATACTACTACAATTGGAATTTTGGGCATTGTAGCCAATGATAAAAAGCAAAGCAGTGAATGAAGCAAAAGACGAGAATTGATGAAAGGGAACTAAAGTTTGGATATGTATCAGTGTCCTAAGTGGATTTCATAGAAAAACAAAACAGTAGTTTGTTGTCACAAAACAAATCATAATAGAAGAAAGATCTTTGATTGGAAGGAGAAAGGCTATATTCAACTGACAAACAGAAACAATGGATGCGAGTCCCAATTCTTTAAAAAAAAAAAAAAAAGTGTGGTCATAGCAACATGAATTTGGTACGGATTTATTTCAATATTAATATGATATTGCTAAAATTTTATCAATATACACTCAACATACTAAAGAAAATGTTTAGACAAAAGGTTATTTACATGAGATATAAGAGGTCAGAAGATATGACAATGAGTTTGTTTTTCCCAAATTTCAAGGTTAAAGAATTTAATAAACCTTTTTATCCAAGAATCCAATACTAAAAATTAGATAGACTTGTGGTTAAATTATGTTAAAGGTATTTATCAAAAACATATTGATGGAAGAACAATAAATAGGTAGAGAGAAATTACAAAGAAATGAACACCAAGTCAAGAAACATGTAGCAAAAAGTATCTCATGGTCTCTTGGATATGACTATATAGTGAGTAATGGAAATTTCTACATTACTATATAGAGGAATTGTGTGTAACCATGTTAAGGGATGATGAGGTAGGATTGTATAAGATTAAGGAAAGAGAATAAGTAGAAAAAGAACTCTCATTCTTCTTTCTTAGAAACACAGTATTCTACATGGCTACTAGAGTAGTTTCTTAGTGTGATCTTGTACCAAGATCCAGCCCTACTAAATTGAACTTGCGAGTGGATGGAAACAAGACCAAGTGGCCTTTGGTTAAATACTGACTTAATTGGTTGAAATTCTTTTGCTTTTGGTTCCCTTAAGTTGTCAGCATCTGTTATTTTGGTGAATCAATATGTCAAAAGATGCCACTTTAGGCGTGCATACGGCTGATAATGGTGATGAGGCAGGAATCCAGTTAAGTCTATGTAGCTATGGAAATATGGACCCAGCTTAAGAAGTGGTCCAAAGAGTGGAAATGGAGCAAACTATGGGGACAAGAGTTGCTTGGAAGATAAATAGACTTCGTGTTACAACTGAGGACACAAACTTAGTATAGCATGATTAAAATCCTCCTTTTCATGCCTGACAAAAAAAGTCACTCTAGTCTCTTTTTGGAGGTTCAATTACTATTATTGGGAAGTGAGTGTATGGAGGTTAAGGTACCATGTATCTATTCAAAAAGGCATGACTAAAACAGAATTAGATAGCGATATTATTTATGTAATGGCCCCAGGCCATCATGCATTCATTAAGCATCAACATTGGTGCCTCATTTAGGCTCCACATTTGAAAAAAAAATGGAAATGAGAACCTTCCCACCAATGTTGGAACCTTTTCTTATTCCAATTTTTGATGGGAGGTTAATTGGATGGAAGGTTCTCAAATGTAAGCGGGACCATATATATATATATTGGTGGTGTACGGAAATTAGAAGAGTGAAAATGCGGTGAGGCCATGGGGTATAGAAAAGTAGGAGAGAGAAGGTAAATGGAGAGGTTAATGAATATAGGTATGAAATTGTGAAAAGAATATGGGTAAAGTTAGTGCAAAGGGATGTGAAATAATGAGGTGAGGAGAGAGAAATTATTGGGAGCTACATGAATGTTAATGCTCTAAAAAGTATGCTAGAACAGACTTAGATAGAGATATTTTCTCTGTAACGGCCCAAGGCCGTCATTTATTGTGGGGCTTTAAGGCTTGTATTATTAAATCATGTGCAATTGTGCATACTGCACTGTATTGGCATTCTATTATTTTGGCCTAACCTAACACCTCCACGCCAAGCACCCAATATTAATTCATTCAAAATTTCGAGGACACTACATGACACTGTTAATTGTCTGGTCACTTACTAATAAAGTATACTATTCAACAATATGTTACTCAAACTATAAACAGGCAAGGGTAAACAATAAAATCAAACCCAATTCCAAGTACATAGTAAAATACTAGCAGTCTAGCATCAGGCATGGCTACATGACTCGGCGCATGAGCCTCAACTAAGTTTTAAGGTTTTGATTTTTTGGGTCTCCTCTTACCACTCACTTCTGTAGGTCACTATTCATCGCCAAAAGATAGGCTCTGCTCTCCTTTAATGGAAATCAAACTAAAGCACAGTAATTGATATTATTTTCTTCATCCATTCAGGGCAATATGTTGGGTTTATGACAAATTTATAATAAACTGCCTCTTAGTCTGCATAAAATACTTATTTTATCACTGTGATTAATGTTTTCAGTAAAAAGCACGCAGATAGCTAGCAGCATTTCACACTAATATAAGCTAGAGTACATACCATGTTGACGATCAAAAGCAACAGATGACTATACAGTTCTACTCCCGTCCATCTTATATATATATATATTTTTAATGTACCTGCAGTGTAGAAAACCAAAGACAATGGCTGAAAAGGCAATTCTTACATCAAGAAAAAGTGCAGTCACAAAAACCTAAAGCTATGGATTCTAAAATTCCATGGAGTAAGATCATAATTCTAGATTTCCAGGCATATTATGAAAGTATTGACATTCCTTGCTTTGCCCCTACTAGAAAGACTAATCATGACTGCTTTTAAGACATCAGAAGAATGCAAATGAACATGCTATTTCAAGGTAGACAAAAACTAGCAACATAAATCATGATAATGTCTCAAAGCTGGGGTTTGAAATTTTAAACTAATACAAAGATGGGACATACAAAATGTTCAGATAAGTTGATAGTATAACACTGTGACATGGAACTTATAAGCATTATTCAACCAAAATAACCACCAGGTCTTCCAACATGAATAATAGCTAAACCATTGACAAGAAAGGAAACACAGATGCTGGGTTCAGTTTACCTAAGAACATATTCATCTGTGTTGAAAAATGAAGAGGAAGCTAAAAGATGTAGAAATAAGATATAAAAGCACAATGTCCTATTCACCCCCCCCCCCCCCCCACCCCCAACCACCACACACACACACACAAAACCAAGCACACCAAGAGAGGAGAGAGGAGGGGGGAGAGAGAGCAGAATTTTCCTTCAACATACAAAACTGCACCTACACACTTGCGACAGTGACAAAGCTTTTCTATTCATATAACATCAAAAGATGGTACCAACCAGAGAAGAGAGGTGTTAAAAATATATAGAACATCTAATGTAGCATCATCAAAGTCCTCATCTATGAACAATGCACCCCATCCTAACTCTTTACAACATCTCCAACATGCAGCAATGGCACACCCATTAGATCCAGGTTCACTACATCCTTGAATTGAGCAGTTTGAAACACCATTATTCCATGGTCCATGAACGGCTTCTAAAGGAAGAACTGCATGCAATCCATGTGCCTCAACCATGGTGATGAATGTCACAGAATTAGGGAAGGAACTACGATAGGGGACACCACTTTGTGCAGCAGGCACCATGAATTGACCATGATTATGAATTGCTGCGAATGTGAGCCAAATTCTGCACGTCTATTACGAAGTACCACTGGTGACTCATGATGTTTATCAAAAGCAACAGGATATGGATGTACTGTAGAAACTCTATTGTGCCTGAATCTTTGCTTTTGAGGTTTTGGGAAGGGTTTAGAGGATTCATTGCCTTGATTCACATTATGTGCATAAATGCAGAAGGCGGTTGAGGATGACCCCCCTGCCTGTACAAAAGATTTGTGTCTTTAAGAAAACTCATCTTCCGAATTTCCCACCTGATAATCTCAAATTATTTTTTTATTCAGACTTCATATAGTGAGAAAATAATGCATTTAATGGATATTGATACAGAAAGAAGCATGAGCACTCTCAGTCTGTTAAACCTCTATCAGTAGACAAAGCCTTCATCCTTTTGCTCTATTACATCTTGCAGCAGTTCCTCGTCTATGCTTTTCAGCAAGAACTTTCTTCTTTCCCCCTCATTCTTCCACAACTTGGAGTTTTTGATATATATGACAGTTAGACAATTGCTGGAGATAAGCCAAATGCAAGAAAAGCTGGTAGGCGGTCAC
>PYUH01000164.1:1686630-1759969 GCA_016808085.1 Suaeda aralocaspica
ATTGTGTGTCTCAATATTCAAAAATTGCAAGACTTCCTTAGCGAGCAGTACTGCTGATAATTGGGTGATGAGGCAGGATCCATTAAGTCTATGTATCTATGGAAATATGAGACCCAGCTTAAGAGTAGGTCCAAAGATGGGAATGGAGCAACTAGGGGACAAGAGTTGCTTGGAATATAGAACTTCGTGTAACAACTGAGGACACAAACTTAGTATAGCATGATTAAATCCTCCTTTTCATGCCTGACAAAAAAGTCACTCTAGTCTCTTTTTGGAGGTTCATTACTATTTGGAAGTGAGTGTGATGGATTTAAGGTACCATTGTATCTATTCAAAAAGTCATGACTAAAACAGAATATAATAGCGATATTATTTATGTAATTGGCCCCAGGCCATCATGCATTCATTAAGCACAACATTGGTGCCTCATATTAGGCTCCACATTTGAAAAAAAATGGAATAGAACCTTCCCACCAATGTTGGAAACCTTTTCTTATTCCAATTTTGATGGGAGGTTAATTGGATGGAAGGTTCTCAATGTAAGCGGGACCATATATATATATATTGGTGGTGTACGGAAATTAGAAGAGTGAAAATGCGGGAGCCAGGGGTTAGAAAGAGGAGAGAGAAGGTAAATGGAGAGTTAATGAATAGGTATGAAATGTGAAAAGAATGGGTAAATTTAGTGCAAGGGAGTGAATAATAGGTGAGGAGAGAGAAATTAATTTTAAGGCTCTACAATGACATGTTAATGCTCTAAAAGTATGCAAATGGAAGCCAAAGCCCCAAACAAAAAATACCGGGATAACGCCGAGAGTCCAACGGGAGAGAAGCAAGACACGGAAAAGGCTGAAGAACCCTGGAGGGGAAAGACAAAGAAGCGAAAAAGGAAAGGAAACGACCCAGTCACACGGGAAAACCAATAGGAACCAACAAAGACACAGCAGACCGAAGGGGCGCAACAGGGAGAACCATAACTTAAAACAAACGCGGCGCCGAGGAAAAGGGGCGGCAAAAAGAGCCGAAAAGAGGGAGGAACGCAAAGCAAAAACAGAAAACTGACTTCGATATAGATATATTCTCTGTAACGGCCCAAGGCCGTCATTTAGTGGGGCTTAAGCTTGTATTATTAAATCATGTGCAATTGTGCATACTGCACTGTATTGGCATTCTATTATTTGGCCTAACCTAACACCCCCACGCCAAGCACCCAATATTAATTCATTCAAATTTCGAGGACACTACATGACACTGTTAATGTCTGGTCACTTACTAATAAAGTATATCTATCACAATATGTTACTCAACATATAAACAGGCAAGGGTAAACAATAAAATCAAACCCAATTCCAAGTACATAGTAAAATACTAGCAGTCTAGCATCAGGCATGGCTACATGACTCGGCGCATGAGCCTCAACTAAGTTTTAAGTTTGTGATTTTTTGGGTCTCCTCTTACACACTCTCTGTAGGTCACTATTCATCGCCAAAAGAATAGGCTCTGCTCCCTTTATGGAAATCAAACTAAAGCACAGTATGATATTATTTTCTCATCATTCAGGGCAATATGTTGGGTTTATAGACAATTTATAATAAACTGCCTCTTAGTATCTCTAAATATTATTTTATCACTGTGATTAATGTTTTCAGTAAAAAGCACGCGATAGCTAGCGCGCATTCACACTAATATAAGCTAGAGTACATACCATTTGCCGATCAAAAGCAACAGATGACTATACATTTCTACTCCCGTCCATCTTATATATATATATATTTTTAGAGACCTGCAGTGTAGAAAACCAAAGACAATGCTGAAAAGGCAATTCTTACATCAAGAAAAAGTGCAGTCACAAAAACCTAAAGCTATGGATTCAAAATTCCATGGAGTAAGATCATATTCTAATTTCCAGGCATTATGAAAGTATTGACATTCCTTGCTTTGCCCCACAGAAAGACTAATCAGGACTGCTTTTAAGACATCAGAAGAATGCAAATGAACATGCTATTTCAAGGTAGACAAAAACTAGCAACATAAATCGATAAATGTCTCAAAGCTGGGGTTTGAAATTTTAAACTAATACAAAGATGGGACATACAAAATGTTCAGATAAGTTGATGTAAAACACTGTGACATGGAACTTATAAGCATTATTCAACCAAAATAACCACCAGGTCTTCCAACATGAATAATAGCTAACCATTGACAAGAAGGAACACCAGATGCTGGGTTCAGTTTACCTAAGAACATATCATCTGTGTTGAAAAATGAAGAGGAAACTAAGATGTAGAAATAAGATATAAAACGCACAATGTCCTATTCCACCCCACACCACCCTCACCCCCCCCCCCCACCACCACCACACACACACACACAAAAACAAGCACACCAAGAGAGGGAGAGGAGGAGGGGGGAGAGAGAGCAGAATTTTCCTTCAACATACAAAACTGCACCTACACACTTGCGACAGTGACAAAGCTTTTCTATTCAGATATAACATCAAAAGATGGTACCAACCAGAGAAGAGAGGTGTTAAAAATATATAGAACATCTAATGTAGCATCATCAAAGTCCTCATCTATGAACAATGCACCCCATCCTAACTCTTTGACAACATCTCCAACATGCAGCAATGGCACACCCATTAGATCCAGGTTCACTACATCCTTGAATTGAGCAGTTTGAAACACCATTATTCCATTGTCCATGAACGGCTTCTAAAGGGAAGAACTGCATGCAATCCATGTGCCTCAACCATGGTGAATGAATGTCAACAGAATTAGGGAAGGAACTACGATAGGGGACACCACTTTGTGCAGCAGGCACCATGAATTGACCATGATTATGAATTGCTGCAGAATGTGAGCCAAATTCTGCACGTCTATTACGAAGTACCACTGGTGACTCATGATGTTTATCAAAAGCAACAGGATATGGATGTACTGTAGAAACTCTATTGTGCCTGAATCTTTGCTTTTGAGGTTTTGGGAAGGGTTTAGAGGATTCATTGCCTTGATTCACATTATGTGCATAAATGCAGAAGGCGGTTGAGGATGAGCCCCCCTGCTCTGTACCAAAAGATTTGTGTTCTTTAAGAAAACTCATCTTCCGAAATTTCCCACCTGATAAGCATTCAAATTATTTTTTTATTCAGACTTCATATAGTGAGAAAATAATGCATTTAATGGATATTGATACAGAAAGAAGCATGAGCACTCTCAGTCTGTTAAACCTCTATCAGTAGACAAAGCCTTCATCCTTTTTGCTCTATTACATCTTGCAGCAGTTCCTCGTCTATGCTTTTCAGCAAGAACTTTTCTTCTTTCCCCCTCATTCTTCCACAACTTGGAGTTTTTGATATATATGACAGTTAGACAATTGCTGGAGATAAGCCAAATGCAAGGAAAAGCTGGTAGGCGTTCACCTGCCTGTAGGTCTTCAATCTATAGAGATTGCGGCCCTTGACAAGCAAAGGAAAGAGAGGAAGCAATTTCTTTATACCCTTGCACCATAGTACCTCAACCTGAAAAGAAGACATTGGTTAATAAGTACCTTGCATACAGGCTACTATACCCTCCTTCCAGAGTTAAAGATGAAAAGCAATGATAAAAGTCAAAAGCAATAGCCATATTACGGGGATTACAATCAGTGCCTTACGAATTACTATTCACCTATCGGTGAATATATGAGATCATATACTGTATAGCCTGAATAGAAATAAATAACAAAGAGATGCCCTTACTGTGAATGTATGTTGTTGCTTTGCTGCACCGTAGCTTTCTTTCACAACTCGTCCAGCAACTATTCTTTTCCCAATAAGTTTACCATTCCTGGTCGCTTTCCCAAAACTACTTTGAATGAGTATTTCATTTTGCAAAAACCAAAAGAAAAAAAAAAACACAAGAAGAGAGAGTAAAAGAGAGGAATTGGATTTTTTGGGATGTGCAGTACCAAATTTTAACATAAATACAATATTTCATTGGGTTTTAAACATTTTCACTGGAAGCAGTTTGCCTATTTCCTTGTCTTAGCTTGTTAATGGTGGAAGCTAGTTTTCCCAATGGAGAAAAATGGTCCTCAGAAGGATCATAAACATTTTATGCCAACTCATCCCATATTTCTTCTTTATTTTCATTGTCATTTCATTCTAACTTTTTTCCATGGAAACGAACAGAGAAAAATTGATTTCCAAATCTAATTTCCCTAGGAAAATGTTTTCCAAAGAAAATCATTTGTTGATAGTGATTTAAGTCCAATTAAATGAAGACAATAGATTGCCCACATAGATTCAAAACTAAATAGTCCTAATAGGTTCTTCAACTAACTCTTACAACTAGAACACTGTCGAAAGGACTTTCCATATGGTGTAACAAGACATGTATTAAAAAAAGGAAAGGAAACACAGTGTCACCAACACGCGTGAAAGATCCTAAAGGGTGCATGAATGAAAACAATATGAAATCTAGGATCAGAAAGATACCTCCCGTAAACTTTTTGTTTGAAGAGGACAATGTCTCCCTTGCATACATCACCTGCTTAGTCCGATCCATGAAAAAGGGAAAATATTTAATCATTTTTGAAGATACCAGGAACACTTGAAGAGCACAAGAGCCACATATGCAACGAATGAATCAGATTTCAATAGAAAATATACTGCACCTGTGCAATTGATAACAAAAGATGACCTTGGATAAAGACTTTCAGCTTTTCCATCTTTTATCCTTCAAAAGGACCAACTCATACTTCAATTCTTAGCCTATAACAGGTAATAAACACAAACAAAAGCTCATAAAGGTCATTTATACTTATTTACATATAACGTACCTCCAGTGCTCCCGTATCCTATTCACACACTCATCCTTATTCCCTGAAACTCTAAGGCCATGTCTCCTTAAATATGATTTACATGCTTTCAAACTTAACGTTTGAAGATCACGTCTTCCTGATAGACAAAAGAGGACCAACTATTAACAATACAAACTCAAACGGCAAGTTAGAAATTTACAAATAAAAAAAAAAATGCTTCTTCATACAAAAAAAGCATGATTTCAAGTATACACCAAACCGTGTCACTGAGCAATGATGTATTTTTATATGACACAAAACCCTCTATAACATTTAGACAAACTCGATTCATCGGCACAACAATTCAATTGTATTATCAAGTGTGAGAAATAATTAGTTAGCGGAAACATGAATCATCGAAGTAGATTGTAATAAAAGCGCTAAACAAAATTTTATATTTTATGTCTACCATTAAACACTCAATTGTTGCCCATAATATAATAATACAAAACAAAGGTAATATATCACAATGAACATTGGCCACATAGTAATATGCTTTTGCTCCAAACCTCATAGCAAGATACAAAATGAAACAGATGCATCTTGTCATCCTAAATGTCACTTCTATATTGCACAAATTCGCAACGAAACATAAATAAAACTTGTCCTCGCAATTCAGAAACACGATTTTCACTCAAAACAAAATCCTTTATAATCTAATCATCAAATATGAAAGACTAATGCAATACTAATGCACACAACACACAACAAACGCTTAATTCCTCGTCTTTTCGCAACACATTTGACTGAATTACTTTTTCCTTCGTTTTCAAAACTATTTATCAATAATGAATAAAATTAACAGAAATCAAATTAAAATTAAAAGCGATTCACCTTGAAGAAAGTTAATCACACGGTTAGAGAGAGAGTTATCGTCATCGTTATCTTCAACAGAACCGTGTTCTTCTTCAACCTCCTCAGATTCGTCATCATCAACATCATAAACATCTTCGCTCTCATCAACATTGATTATATCGCAATTCTCTTCGCTGCATTAAATTCGAACATTTTTCAGCAAAATCAAACCCTAGACATTTCAAATTTTAAAAAATAATAAACAAAAAAATGCAAAAATGATTTTTATGAGAAAAGAAAAACCTTGAAGTACCGTCATCATCATCGCCATTGTCGTCGGAAGAAGAAGATGAAGAAAGATCAATGAAGATGTCTTTTCCTTTATTGGTAGCCATTATTGGATAATCGATTTACTGGGGAATTTTTGCTTACTTCTGTTGTGTTGATAGAAAAATGGTGAAGACTGAAGAGTTTATTTCTTTCTTAATCGATTGAATATGTTATTGGCGGACTTTATAGTTTATAGGTTAGATTTCACCAAGCGGGGCCCAACTTTTTATTTTTGCCCGTCAAATGACTTGGACTTAGATGTGGACCATCACATGGCCCACTTAATTTAATTCTGACTTTATAATAATGAAGTCAATAATGATAGATTTGTCAAATAATAAAGTCAACTTTATGTAAGTTCAATTCAAAATCAATTAATTAACGCTTGACAAATATCATGATTCGATAAAAAATGATACGAAGTACCATGGTTGAGGTAGAAGTTGATACACATTTTAATTAAACACAAATTATTTTGAGTAGATCAAGAAAAGGTTGGCTTATATTTGCTATACGGTACGTTTTATTCAACTAATAAAAAGTACTCTGCATTTAATAAATTTAGTGTGTAGTTGTAAAAAATGAGAACAATCCACTTTTGAAGCTACACCATTGGATTTTTTTTTTGAGGGGGTATTTTAGAGTATCTCTATATGACTCGGATCATCAAGTACAAAATAACAAGGTAAGAACTGAAGAGGGTATCTCCAAAACTTGCAGAAGATTAAAACTATTTAGGATATGAACACCTTTAATTGGTAAAAGTTGAGCCCATCCTAAAGCATGGAGAATGACCAAGATCAAATATGAAAGAAACCGGCAATATCATCCCGGTGAGAATATGATGATCGCAATTTGATGTTTAAGACGAGATTCAAACAAGAGACTTGCAGAGGATAGAAAACTCCAAGGCAATACAAGTATCACACCCTATAAAGTACCAATCCAACTAGGTAACCAACTACATAACGGTCTTGTAGACAATGGCCCTATGCAGACATGCAGCTGATGTCAACCAATTCAATTGTGTGACAATGCATATCACTATATCAGGGTCATTTAGAATGAACCAATTCTGATGAAAGAGTAAACTAAAACTATGTAGTACAATGGATGTTAGTTTTATAGTTGCCCCGTGATTGCAAAGTAAAGGTGTAGGAGATATTGAAAGGCAAGATAAGCAGTTCAGAACATGGCCATTAACCAATAGGGCGATAGGTCTAATATAGGTTATCGAAGGACATCTTGCGATCCCACCCCTCCATTGTCACCGACAATGGAAGAAAATCAGTTCAACAAGTTATATAAAGACAGACAAGGGTGCCTGAGTTTCAATTTTTAATGGTTGAACATTGAATGCACTCCATAGAAGATCAATCAAAACTGAACAATATTTCCAGAAAATGCCAACTCAAGATGAGACTACCACTATCAGAGAGCCATTTTAACACAAGCAAATGATATAGCGAATAAACAAGAATAGAAAAGCACCCTCTTCTTCTCACACTTTTGATGGCTTAAACCATGATTTGTGCAGAGCTTTCTTCCTAAGATGTAGATTTCACAATTAGAGAGGACAATGGAACAATGCCAATTTCCAGACTTGTCATCCTTTGGGACATCAACAGATCAACTCCAGCACCCAAAGGGTAAAGCTACACATTTTTTTGACCGGCTTTCAACAACAATTGACGTATACATTTCCTTTTGTGGTCAGAAAAAATTAATCTAAATCCATCTTTGTAGTGAACTAGCCTGTATAACTAAGCTCTGCTGTCCTCCCAGTCACAGGCATTCTCATTAAGATTCATTAATCCAGTGACATCTGGATTAAACAGTTTCAAGACCAAGAGAGCCAGGAATGAAGAGTCGTGATAGAACTTGCTTGAGACTCCCCAACAGGCACAAATAGCACGATAACAGAAAGCACCACCAGTACACCACGAATGATAGAAACAACAATCACCACCTATAGTTGCACCCTTCTAATTAATGAGTCTTAATGAGAGTCCTGGAAGACACTCCGTGAAGCAGTTTGACAAAACCAAGAAAGCTCAGCTTCCCATCAGTATGCCGAATCCAGTCATGAAGGACAGCATGAACTGGTATGTTGGGACCTAGTCCAAGCTCCTGAGAACACATGTATACAAATAAGGAACAATTGGTTTTTCCAGCAGTCAAATGACTAAAATATTGCTGCACATCATTGAAGCCCATTTCTTTTGATACGGAAAAATAAGATTGTTTTACAATATCAACATATTGTTACAGGACAAAATTACCCAATCAGTATAATAGAGAGTGCTACTATAGTATTTCACCAACCAATGAAATATTCTTAAAGGACAGAGTTCCAACAATAAATCACAATTATCAATCATAGGGAGTAAAACATCATATATCAATCATGGAAGCAATAAAAAAAAAAAAAAAAGATAAAGCCAGTTTCAGTTCAAAAGGCAAAGAGGTCTTCAATGATTGATAAAGTTAAAAATGAATGGTAACTTACTGAAGCTAGTTCTTCGATCATGATGGGCCTGTTACCATCCTTCTCAAATAGTTCATAGGCACAACGAGCATGCTGATCCCATCTTTCAAGAGCCTCAAGTTGATAGACACTTAGGGCAGCTGCACAAAATTCCTCAAAATCCATTCTTCTATACTGAAGTGCAGTTAACTGTTATATGAAAATAGGAGACAGAAACAAAGTTCATATTAGAGGATGTGCGCTCAAAGATGGTGTTCACCAGAAAATCAATAAAACACTTACAGAGGTCAAAATTTCATGAGCACGAGATTCCTTCATTGCATCTGTTGCATTTTTCATCAAGGCCTGACCAGATAAAGGAAACAATCATGATTTCATCCTTTATAAAAGAAACAATCATCATTCCCAAAGAAAATTACCTCTTTAATATTTTCCAAACTTATGGTTCCGTTTTTGCTAGGTTGCAAAAGTGCGAACTGCTCTTTCAAGTAAAACAGCTCGTCAACTGTCAACGTTTTAGACAAAGCCTGTCAAAGAAGATGCAATTGCAGTGCCAGTTAGTTAACTATGAAAGACAATGCAACTCTCATCAGACCAGAAATTGTGACTAGTCACGAGTCACAATATCATCACACATTCTATTTCTCTCAGAAACTGTCAAAAAAAAAGTATACCTACCCTCAAAGCAGCTTTCCGAAGAGAAGATGAGCGCATATAAATCTTGAGGAGTTTAAAGACAAGTATATCAAGAGGAATCGTTACTTCTCCATGATTTCTAAGCCAAGGATGGCCTGCAAAAGAAGATAATGAGTAGTAGTATAGGAAAGAAAATATAGCTTTCATAAAAAATTAGGTAGCTGTACTCACAAAGAGCTTGAGCAGCAGTAATTCTTTTTCTTGGATCTTTGTTTAACATGCGCTTGACGAAGTCTCTTGCCTCGGAAGACAAAGAAGGCCATGGTGGTTCAGTAAAACTTGGATCAGCTTTTAAGACTGACCTAAAAATGCCAGATTCAGTACGAGCCCAAAACGGTCTGCTTCCACACAGTAGAATATATGCAATAACACCCACACTCCAGACATCAGCCTCAGTGGTATAAGATCTGTGTAGCACTTCTGGTGCAACGTAATATGCACTCCCTACAATGTCATTTAACTTTTCGTCTGCAAAACAATTCAACACAAAGAAACACAGAATAAATAAACGTCAACTGTATAAATGTACCACATCAGGCCATTTGCATATTGTTAGTTACAATTAAATGACGAACCTGGTTTAACAAAATCTGACAAACCAAAGTCAATGGCCTTCAATGATGAATCTTCATCCTTCGATGTAAAGAGGAAATTCTGATTCAGCACCAAACAGAAGCCAGAATAAGTTGATTGAACCAATATTTAAACAGATGATGACAAACATGGGTGCCAAACTAGATAGCTTAAATATATAAAACAGACCAAATTGAGGATTCTGGTGATTACAATTACCCAGAAAGCACTTCTTTATAAGTGATTTTATTGGAATATGTCCCTACTTATTTTCATGAAATAAAACATCAACCAGGATAGACACTTTTTCCACAATATCCAAATTACAAATCAATCAAACAATATTTTTGTATTTAGAAGACCCAATAATGTATTAATGAGTGATGATTGCAGAATCAGTTAATTACTTCCATGAATGAATTCTCAATGCATTATTAAATTACCAGTAAGGGTTCGTTTGGTAGGGTGTAACACGTTTTTCCTTAAAACTATTTTCTCATTTTTACATTATTTGGTTTGGTACAAAACATTAAAATGTAAAACGTGGGGTGGAAAACCATTTTTCACCCTATTGAAAACATTTTCCCCCAAAATTGGGAGTAAAACAAAGTTCTTCACAATTGAAAGGAAAACATTTTCCCTCACAAAGAAAAACAATAACCAGTATAATGATTTTCAATTCAACCAAACAACGAAAATTCTACACATAAACCAAACAACGGAATACTTGTATGAAAATGAGTTTCTTAGGCTCGGAAAACAATTTTCTGGAAAATGATTTTCCATCATTTCCCCATGTTTCTTTAATTGTTTTTGAAGGGGTGCAAAATGAATTTTCTCAATGGAGGAAAAATTCCCTTTGAAAAAGAAAATCCATTGTTCTTTTGTAAATAAGATATGCCACATTTTACTTCTTATTCCTTACTCTTCTATTCCTCTCCTTACATCTTTCTCCCCCTTTTTTCTTTCAATTTTCCTTTTCTCCATGGGTTTTCTTCCACTAGAACAAACAAAGGAAAACTTTTTTTACAATTTTGTTTTCCATTGAAAATTCTTTCAATTTTCCTTTTTCCATGGGTTTTGTTCCACCAAAACAAATAGTTGGAAAACTTCCATTGAAAATTATTTTCTTACAAAATTATTTTTCATGCAAAATGTTTTCCATCAAAACAAATAGAGCCCTTTATGTAAAACGTTTACCATGGAAAACCATTTTCATCCGAAAATGTTTTATATTCTACCAATCAGAGCCTAAATGCAGATAGATAGATGTATACAAAGTGCTTATAAGGGAATATCTTTTTAACAAGTACCTCTGGCTTGAGATCTCGATGTACCACACCTTGCAAGTGACAGAATGAAACAACATTCAAAATTTGTAATAACACCACCTTGGCATCATCCTCTGTGTATTTCCCACCCCTATAAAATTATCACAATAAGTTTCAATTAGCTAGAATGTCTTTTTAAATTTATGGAAGGAGAAGTAAAAAAATTCAAAGACTTAAATTTACCTTGAAAGAATTCTATCCAACAACTCACCTCCTCTACACAACCTGGAAAAATTAATGGGTAAACTGAAGTTAAGCAACTAGAAATAACAAAAGAATACTGCTCTGAATGTCACATCATTTAACACCATAAAATTTCACAAGTGGCAGAAAGGATTAGGAATAAGAATTAACAAGCTAAAAACATCAAGGCACTAGTAAGCATTTATGAAAAGTCATATGGCTCTTGCTTCTCAACAATAAGAACAAAAATTGGGCATTCATAGCTTAAAATAATATAAAAGAAACGCATCAAACAGTCGCACTTCATGAGCATAATCAGCATAGACAATAGTAAGCCTGAAGATTCTACTTACTCCATCACTATGTAAACATTATCGTTGTCTTCATATGCGTCGTAAATCCTTATGAGATTGTGATGTCCAGCCAGACCTTTCAAGATTTTGACCTCTCTTCTAACATCCTCAATGGCAATAGCTGTCGTCATCTGGTAAAAAGACATAGTAAAAAAGGTTTAGCACAGAAGACAAAAGTAACAGCAAAAAAAATTATCAGATGCTAAGATGATCTTATCTATTATCTATATGAACAAAATTTATTAATCCATGCCGGAAAATACCAATCCAAACAGCATTTTACTTTTTTAAAATATCCAAAATTTAAAACTTCAATCATAATCTTGTACTCAGAATTTATAAAATATAAATTATTAAAATTCAAGTTACAGTACATTGTTGAAACACCATAAAATAAAAATGATTGCAACAAAGCCATCATCATCATCATCATGGACAACATTTTAGTTCTATAAAAAGAGTCAAACTTAAAATATCACACTACATTATTGAAAACCAATTATTTCAGATCTCAGATTTTTTTTTTTCAGCTTTATGTTAAGGCATATTAAAAACATGATACCATAATCCTAAAAATAGAAAGGAGGCAAAAAAGATAAAAAAAAAATCCAGTCCAGAAGATCCCATGGTTAATATCAAAAAACTATATGAAAAATGAGAATCTGTTATTGTTTCTCTATTTTGAATTGTTAGTTTTAAGTAGACTAGTAGCGGAGATAAACAGAACAGTCCAATAACACCAACCAAAAGCAGTAATTCTACTTGATCATGTAATCATTAAACATCAGACGAAACCGTACGCCACACAAATCGTTAATGGTGTCAGACTTAAGTCTTAACAACCTTCTCAACTTCATTCCTGATTCTCGAAAACGCAAGCCACTTCAAACATCTAGTAAATTGGGTTCCTAGAGATTCTCTATCTAAACTTTCCACTTCAAATATGCCAAAGTTTGTCTCACTCTAGTTTCTAGTACTCCATGTAAAATAATGTCATTAGAATAATACCTTACTGTCTTTGCCCAATAAAACCAAATGAATATATATACACTCAAAACAAATGGTGATTAGTCTAATTTCCATATAGTATAAAGCCAAATGTTCTTGAAGTTGCAAAATCGAAAAATCAAAAAGCAATATTCAATATCATCACATTTCAAGGCATTGCAAGTGATGACAACGAGGTCGAAACGATGAATCGGTACAAGTAGCTTGGCGCACGAGGCAAGTTCCCACTAAACACTCCCATACACCCCCGAGGCGAATTCCATCGTATGAGACAAACAAGGAATGACCACAGAAATTCAACCACACAAAATTAAACTACAATTTACACAAAGTAAGTAACCTGATCTTGATATTCTATTCTAATAAACTTATAATTAAATTACATGGTCTAATTATTCCCACCATCACATGACACTTAAAAATTAAAATTTACTTACTTAAACACTAATTTACATAATCCCAAAACACACACACAAACATAGTAAAAAAATAATAATAATAATTTAACAGATCTGATCTTTTTCAATCCCAACAACATTCGACCAATTGTTACCGCGTAAGCTCCAGCTAATTACCGTAGCTCAATCATCAATACAAAATCACTTTTTATATTATTTTAGTCAAAAAAACAACAAATAAAAATAAAGCTGAAACTCACATTCAAATTCAAACCACAAAAAAGGAAAAGTAAAAAATAAAAAAAAAAAAAAGGTAAAAAAAAAATATTAAAAAAATAAAAAGGAAGAAGAAGAAGAAGGAGGAAGAAGGAAAGAAAACCTTGGCTTTGGGGATGATTTTGACAGCGACTTGTTGGCCCTTCAAATCACCCTTCTTAGCAGTAGCAACTCTAGTATACCCAAAATGCCCTCGTCCAACTTCTTCACCAACTTCATACTTATCACTAAAGTGTTTAGAAAATCCAAATCTTTTATCCAAACCTACATTACTATTATTATTAGTGCCACTTTCGCTGCCTTCAGGAATCGAACCTCCGACCCCATTGTTATTAGGCTTTACAGTACCATGTCTTCTTGCGAGGACTGCTTTAATGTGTTTCGCTGGTGATGGCGGAGGAAACGGACGTTTAAAGAAACGTTTCGGAGTGTTTGAATTTGAATTAGAATTAGTAGCAGGTGACCATAAGGGTGATTTTTTTGAGAATAAATAGTGTGCTGGACTTGGACTGTAGATCCCTAAAAACGGCGATTTTTTCGATGAATTTTCGCCGGAATTTCTCCCCGGCGTTTGACGATTGCTTTGTGGTGGTTGTTTTTCTTCTCCTTCTTTTAGATCGCCGTTGAACTGTGATGTTGGTGGTTTCGAAGTACATATACCCATTTTTTTTTTATTTTCAAAAAAAAAAAAAAAACTGCTTACTTCTCTTTACAGAGTACAGAGTCAAAGTGTGAACGCCATTGCTGAGTTACCCGAGTTATCCGCTCACATAATAATTAATTAAAAAAAGAAAGAAGGGAAATTTGAGTGGGTGAATGTGTATGGAGTGTGTGACTGTGTGTAGTGGTGAAGTGAAATTGATTGAGTAAGTGGGGGAATTAGAGGGAGACAAATTGAGGAGGAGAAAGAAAGAAAAAGGTGAGATTTCGTACTTAAAATAAATAAAAAAGAAAAAAAAAAAAAAAAAGGAAAGAAAAAGAGGAGAGAGAGAGAGGGATTAAAGGAGGAAATGCTGGGGTTTTAATGTGGACCGGTGGATGGTCCTATCTGACCATAATTACGCTTAATTATTTCCACGTGGCGTACATGTGATTAATTAAAAAAATTTACGATTGTACTAATACTGCTTTTTTTAATTTTTATAGATGGTGTATAGTATTTTGTGGGCCTCCCAGTAATAATATTATTACATTGTAATAAATTTACACGGAGTAGTAATAAAATTACTCCAATAATTTATTGTAAAACTGAAGGAATATTGCACAAAGACTTACGGCATTAATTTGTTTATTGCTCTGGTAAATTAATTTATAGCACAAAGACGTATTAGTTTCAAATTTTCAATAAATTAATTTATGTGATGCTGAAGAGTGTATATAAATGTGTCTAAATTTTTTTATCATTTTTAATGGTTTTTATTTTAAACTTGGTCCATTTTGTTATGCTGTCATATGTTATCTTTGCTAGCAATTATATTGGATCTTGTCAAAGCGGACAAGTGGTTGCACAATTTTGAATCATTCTAACTCTAATATTCTGTATGAATTTCAAAATCATTCAATCAAAAATTGTGATTAAATAGTGAATAAGCTAGATCCTTGAACCAAACCTACCACGAAGTTATTCTTTTAGTTTGTCAATTTCTTAGCTCTACTCTTGTGTGCTGGATTTGGACTTTTTAAAAGTATAATGAATGGTAGGATCGGACTTTAGTAAAAAAAAATATATTAAACATGGAATTTTGTTTTTCTTACATTAGCAACCCCTACAAAAATGTCTAATAAGTTATAAAGATGGCACAAAATGATATCAAATAAATTTGGGTAAATTATTCTTGCAAGTGAAAAAAATAGTCAAAAAGAACACCAATGAATTTATTTCCGTTACTAGTCAATATTATCCAAATAACTTGCACCAAAATAAATTTTATCATTTCTCTTTAAAAAAATGATTTTTTCTTCATGTTGCCTATGAGGTATTGGATTTTTCTATGTTATACCCTTTTAAATTAAAACTTTTTATATGGTAGGTTCATTAAATTACTAAGTCATGTCCTTTGCTCATGACCCATACTCTTTTATTATTATTTTTTTTTCCTTATAAAAACAAGCACTATAAATGTTATAGCTCATACAACAAATAATTAATTAACGAGCATTTAATATTTGTTTAACACTTTAACGATAAGGTCATAGTTTGGTAACTTAGTGAACCTTAGGGGCACCACCGCACAATATGAAAATTTTAATTTAAAAGGACACAAAATAGAAAACTCAATATCTCAAAGACACCATATAAAAAAACCAAAAAAAATTTATGAATGTAACGCCCTATTCTATAAACAGTGCGTGCTCTTGGCTCTAGCTAGCTAGAGTGATAGTTACCATGGTACGGTGGAAGACTGATTCTTCTTACGTTAGTTGACTTTGAACTAACTAATATTAGTAAGTACAGCTAATCTTTCCTTAACTGCGAGTTTACAAAAATGTTGCCAAAGACAAACATGTTGTGGGAAAGAATTTACACTTGAATTAAATAATCTAGTTCCAATATATGATTGATTGTATGAGACCATTCCAAAAGCAGGGATACAGAAAGTATATACGAAGTACTACGTATTAAAATACAATATAAAGATATAATAAGTGGGTTTGTTGAATAATATTACAGATGTTTTATCCTTTAAATAGATTATTATTAATTACGGAGTAGAAGATTGTACGTATTTGTTTGACAAAATGGCAAGGATGCAATGATTAAAGGATTTTAGAAGTCAATGCATTATTATGATATGTTTAATGTACGCCTTGCAAATTGATAGTTGCCATCTAGTCTTATCATTTTCATGGGATTTGTTAAATCTTCTGTTTCTTGAATATAACCTCTTAGCTTTAATTGAAAAAGTGATTGTTGACTAATTAGGAAGATTACAATATTACAATCTCATGGATCACGCATTACTGTTATGGAATCGTGTTTTGCAATTAGCAAAAGAATTTTAATTACAATTAAAATCACGGGTCAAACTATTTATTTATGTAAAAGTATTTGGAGATAATGATCGTTGATACCTTAGCTTTTACAAATCACAATACAAAGTACTCGTATGTATAATAATATTTCAAAAACTTAATTAAAAAGTTTCCAATAACTATTTTTTTTATATAATTGTTTATTTTCCTTACAAAAACAATTTAACGAGATATTGTCTTATCTATATTTGTGACAAACTAGTTCAAAGATCTCTTCACAAAAAAGACCTTCGTTCTACTGATTATGTGTAAATTTTTTAAAATTGATTCTCGAGATCAATATCTCTATCAAAATGACAAAATGTACCGATTATGTGTATGTATTGGAGCCGCCCTTCACATGAATGATAGGCAAGCATTAAATGGAGGTACCAAAAAATTGTTGCTTGATATCTTAGTCTTTAGGTTTAATCTTCATCCAGAAGCAAAGAATTATGCTCTACTCAGTTTTAGCAAAGAAGTTTATGTGGTTAATTTTTTTTATTTAATATTTTGTTTGGAAATAAAGCAAGTTGATGAACATCGTTAACTTTACGTTGAAGCCTATATATGAGTGTACCGCATTGATAAATTGAGGAAGAGTTAACTATTTTATAACAAAAGGGGCTACTTCCTTTATTACCATATGGTTTTAAGGTAGATTCTCTAATACTTTGAAAGGTGGATATCGTCCAGAATTAAGTACAGTGCAGAGTAATAGGTCAATTATTAATCAAGATGACAACCCTACTATTTTGTGATTTCATTGTCCTTATTACTAAACCATATCCTTTTAATTGTATTTGGAATCATGGTTATGAAGTTATTTCTTTATTCTGACATTGTATTCATCCAACTACATGTTCTAAGTTTCTAACTTCTAAATAGGAGTATTTGGGTAACAACCACATCAGTCTACTAGACTGCAATCATTTATTGTTACAACTACTAACATAATTAACAGTAGTACCGAGTACAGTAGTAATTAATTAACGTAGCAAAATTCTTTTAACGTTAATTCGTTTAACCAAATGATGAATTGAATATACCTAATTCTTATACACTATAATAAATGACCATTAAAAACCTTTTCACGGTAACTATCAACAATTTCTTCCCTTATCGAAGCAGTTCAAAGTTTTGTTTACAGATATAGAGTATTCCATACCTGAGTATGAAAATTCTTCGGTGGACATCCATATGGAAGTACGGTGTTCCACAATCATAAATGCAGAAAACCGGTTTTGATGTGGTGCATAATGGCCACATAAAAAAGTTACTACTCTGTAGAATAATTTATTTGGAAAAAAGGTACTATGTATAAATAATAAGTTTTTTACGGAGTACCTGATAAATAAAATAATTGATGTTTAGAAATTGAATTACGAAATAGCAGGGTAAAATACTCGATAAACACTCACAATATTACTCTTTTTATTACGTTATACTTTTTTTTAGTTAGTTGATCACTTGATAGATACATGATTGTAACATTATCGTTTACATTACTACACACAAATACACAATAGAACCAATACTCACCCCATCTTTCAAAATATTATTCCTAATTACTAATATGCCTAGTGTACACTATATAATTATGCGCAGTATATCCTCTCAAAAAACTAATAATAACTACATTATTCCGTTTGAAATTTGTAGCATGCCATTTTTATTGGATGGCATTATAATTGTTAAGGAGCCCAAATGATCTCGTGGCTATCAACCAAATTACCACTAGCGCACCCAACCAACAATAATAATATTGGCCAAATTGAATTCTAATTCAAAAACACAAGCAGTGGATAATAATAATAATAATAATAATAATAATAATAATAATAATAATAATAATAATAATAATAATAATAATAATAATAATAATAATAATAATCATGAACTGAATTATGTGAATATGAGATATGTTTTGTCAATTATAGGGTATAATAATCTTACCCATTCACCTACTAACAATAACTTATTATCCCTTCGTTTCTTATAGTTTGATTTATTTGAAATCTTGTCACTATTTATAAGATAAAAAAAAAAACTTTTAAATTACTTTTAATATATAAAAAATTAATATAGTAATGTAAGTACTTGTTTGAATCGTCTCGATGAAATGTTATTAGTATTTAATTATTATAATTTTTATATATATACAACAAAATATATTTTAAGGTCAAATAAATATGTTGGTATCAAACATAAGAGAACGAACGGAGTAGAAAGTTGTCAATTTAGTTGTTCATAAGTGTATGGGATGAAGGTAAATTAAAGAAGATAGTGCTTCATCGGTCATTTCTAGATCATGAAGTTCTGAGAGTGAGAGTGCTCCCCAAGCATGATTATTTATTGAAAATTTGTTTCAAAAGTCAAAACCTTGTAGTGTCCTTAATTGGAGAAATCCTAATTGCCTTGATTCGAGAATTGTCGTTTGCTTGTTCAATTCTCATAGACATTCAAGACTATCTTGAATTTCACTTGTGCAAGCGTGTTTTGATTGCCATAAATGTGACAAAAATGGGAGAATTTCAATTTTCAGAAATTTGTATAGTCTATGAAAAGTACGGAATATGAATCAAGTGGACGTATTTCATTGGAAGTTTATCCTCACACAAATTCGTAGAACTTGTATTTATGTGTTTGATTGTGAAATGAAAGTTTGCAAATCCCAACTGATTGATCAAGTTAATTAAATAAAAGATCGTTGGTTGTTTTGAAGTGTATTATAGAACATAACCTAATTAACATGGTTGTTTACATGACATGGCATTTTATAATAGTATTGGACTTGTAAACTTACCATAAATTATAGAAATTGAAATGACTTGAAAAGGAACAAACAAATTATATTGTCATTGGTTTCTAGTTTCTAGTACTCCCTCCTTTCCTAAATGTTTGATACGTTTGGAATTTTGACACTATTCATAAGATGAGAGAATCTTTTAAATTACTTTCAATATATAAAACATAATATAATCATACGGGGTCTTGTTTGATTCGTCTCGATGAGTACATTATTAATATTTAATTATCCCAATTTTTACGTATACACAACAAAATATATTTAAGTCAAATAAGTACATTAGCATATGTGCAAGTCAAAATGTATCAAACAAAAAAGAACGGAGGAGTACTTTACATGGAGTACTTCTTATTCGCACGAAGATTGCACCAACCATCAATCTATTTGTAGAGTGAAGACTCAAATAGTAAAATTTCAAAAACAAAGAGAAAATGACATAACCAATTGTTCTATAGTGCTAACTAACATCCCAAATTTTACCCCAAAGCAATATATTATAATACTGCATATCATCAATTAATTACTTCTGCTTTACTTTCGGTTATCAATCGTGTCCCACAACTTTAACAATTGCGACAAACATGATCTTCCTCATCTTGGAAACAATTTATTGTATTGTATTGTATTGTATTGCTTCTTGTTACTTCTATTTTCTCTCATTTCATTTAAAATATTGAACACAAGATACAACTCCAAAAGTTGTTTAAAGTTATTCAAATTGCTTATTTAAGCAAGAAAAACAAAGAGGTGGTTGGGGCAAATGTTTTGTCATTCTCCCCTTATAAGACGTGTTTATTAATTAGTAGGATTGCTGAGTTGGTCATTTAATTGACATATTAAGCAGATTAAGTGATAGCTTTGCAATATAAGTGTACAACCCCTCGGAAGAGATTAATGCACGTAAAATTACAGAAAGCACGACACCATTTGCTTTACATGCAAATTAAATAATAAACTATGATTTTCCCATTTAGAAGTTAGAGGTTTGAGAAAAAATTGAAGTGTGACCATTTAACAAAGCTAATAAAGTATTTGGTACTTCGGTAGTAAGAGTTTTGGAATTGAAACTAAATACTCTAGTTCTAGTATTGAAATACTGAATTAGTAATCAGTGTGAATATTAGAATTAGTAGTAATTAGTATAGTTTGAGTTAGAACTAAAGCAGAATAAATTGAAATATTAACTCTAGAGTCTAGAGCGTTGTTGCTTAGGGAGTGTAATTGATTATATTTTGCTAATAAAACCTTATTACTCCAACTAATCATTAGTTTCAATGGCTAATTTATTCACTATATATATACTTGTATTGTACTCTTGTGCAAGTCAAAAGGCTTAGTCCGTATTTTTATTTTTCACCTTTTATTTATTTGTGTGGGTGGGAATGTAATGAGTAAGTAAATGGTGAGGAAGTGAAGACTCAACGAACAAGTGAGATGTGACAACTGACAAGACCGGTAAATTTCCCGCGTATTTTAGACCAACTGTCTAATTGCTTTTGGGTCCCTCCTCAGACCAACTGTTTGTTATTTTCGTTGATTCGAATAATGATGTCACCTATGTCCACTCAGTGCGTCATCAGTATAATGCTCCCGCCAAAAAGGAAGAGCAAAAGGTTTGCGATCCTTGGACTTTTTTTTTAGGCTCGTTACCTTGGTCCATCGAAGTTTAGCTCCGACTACATTTAATTTGAATTCTATTCAAGTTGCATACTTGACTTGAAGGGATGAGTCACTCAATAAGAGATTTCTACATTCAATGAGGCTCGAATCCTCCCTTAACCGGCATCGATGTTAAAAATACAAACGTGTGATCACTAAAACAAGAGTGAAACTGTCCATGCCAAATTGACAATGAATTTTGTTTTACACCTCTATTCAATAGCAAATACAGAAAATTTCGAGTACTATGTGTATTCGTCTAACATATGTTAAACCCCATATGATTTACACTAGTGAGTTGTCCCATATCAGAGAAAGAAGAGATGTTGAACTAGTTTATAGGCCTAGTGAATTGTCCTAGCTACCACTATTCCATGCATCTATATATCTCAATTTACTTATTGAAAATGGAACAAGTTAATTGAAGCTTCAAAAATGATTGATGAAGACAACATTTTGAATCAGACCGTCCGAGTGAGTTTTTATTCAGATAAGTAAACATAAGCAAGCACGTATGTGAGATATAACCCAATTTGTGAACCAAGAAGATCGATCAAGTTGGGAGTAGTAAAAATATTCAGGAATCAGGAATTCGAACGTTGTTGACAGACGTACAAGTGTTGCTGAATTGAAGAGAATAAAAAGAAATAAAGATACACATGTAGCAGAAAAGTAACGAAGACAACATTAAAAGGAAAAGCAAAGTTCAGTTATACGAGGAAGGGGTAGCACGAAGAAGTCCCTCCACGAATGAAGAAATGATAACAATGTGTTAAGTGATTTTATCAGAATATCAGATGTCAATTATATATATATATATATATATATATTTCATGGTTTGATGATGGACCACAATTCTGACGTCTACTTCAAACACCTGAATTACACATAATAGTGTATGATACAATGAGTGTATTCTTCCAGGTTGTCCACTTGGTTCAATTTGCCTTTGGTATACATTGTTCATTTGTTCTTATAGCTTAGTTATAACTTTAAAATGCCCCATGATCGACTTACTACAGCCACTCTTCCCCCAATAAATTAAACCCATATCAATGTTCAACCACACACAAACAATTAGCCTTAGCCTAGCTAGTGCTTAGCTTGCACCTGTTTTCAGCGGTATCTAAAACATGATTACATCTTGTTATAGTAACAGCAAGCCCATGGTGGAGGCGTGATGTACACGCTCAGGGCTAGGCTCGATGTTTTTACGAGTGGTTATCACTTATCAAGCCCTAGGTCCCTAGCCAAGGGTGTGATTTTCACCATTTACCCACCCCTCTATAGAAAACTATATTGGCCAACGAGTAAAGAATTTTCAATAAAGCAAGGGTATTTATTATTGATCTGACCTATTTTTGTAACATGCTAGTTACTCGTTATAAAATTTAGTAAATTACATGAACGGTTCTGATAGTTTTTTAGTCAATAATGAGTAGGACAATAAATAAATATTGCGGGGAACAAATAATAAAAGATCTAATAAGAGCGGTAGGAACTTTTTGTTTCAATTGCAAGAGGAGAAACCATTAGTTGACAAAATAATGAGAGTTCATAATAGTTTTAAGACAAAAGGAATGTGTTCATGGAAATAAATAATGGAGTCTTAAATTATTTATCATGAACTTATGGAAAACAAAAGCAGAAAGATCCCATGGCCCTATCTTGTTCTGGCATGATAATGAAAAGTGAAGACCCATACTTCCTTGTATCGACTAATTCGACATTTGCACATTTATACTTCAACTATGTTAGTTACTTGTTAGTAGCTAGAATCTCACTTCATAAACCCCACTACCCACCACATATAGTTTCAATTTGTCTCAATATATATATATATATGTCTCCCATTAAATCAGATGAACACATCTTACGTATGTTTGGTTCCCTGGATAATCGTGAAATATGAAAGGGAATAAACTCGAATCAATAACTAATATTATCTTTCTTTCGTATTATTAACAAAAATTAGACGTAAAATAGAGAAAAAAGTTGACTATTTGTTGCAAATAATAAAAAACACACGTACTCTATAGTCTATACTACTTTTACCCACCAATAGTCACTATCAGATTCTTAATTTAAGGAGCTTTTTTCCCCGCAGCTTTGTGTAAGCACTCAGCTTATTACACATTTCTAATCCCGCCTATGTAACTATATATCTCGGAAAGTTTTTAAAAATGTTAAAACTACATAATAGTTAGGACATTATTAACATAGTATTTCCACTTATCAATCTTGTTTTCTACTGTCACCTAGATCAACATGCATCCAATAGAATGTCCCTAGCTAGAGCTCAACTGCTCAAGACGTCAAGACCCCATGCAATTTAACAGCTCTAGCTCACCACCTCACTTGTTCAAGTGCTAAATGTAGTCATGGTCTCGGGGATGAAGGTTAAAGTTTATACTGAATTATTGAAATTGGGTACTAAACATAATTCTTGCGCTACACAGTATAGAGACTATAGATTCAATTTTCTTGCACATAACCCAAGTCGAAACTGAATCACAAGCATGTGCACACATACTTCCTCACTTTCCAAGTATCAATCTTATTAATATACGTAGTAAACATAGTTTCACAGGGTCCAACCATGGTTCATATCTTAAACATAACAAAAAATGGAGCAATAGTAAATAAAACGTACATATGTCATGAAGAATTTAAGCATGAGGTGATCACGCTAGTATCTAGACCTGCCTTCACCAGAAGCTGATTCCAGAAATTGTGTATTTCCGAGATGACTGATATCATTCCATGATTTGATTGACCACACACCTCCTTCAAAAACCTGAATTATACTTATAGACGTATTGGCTACTTTTACAGCATCTCCTCCAGGTATAGCTCGTTTATGTAGCATTGCAATGACAAGCTCATGCGTAACTACAACTACCCTTGCTCCTGTAATGTACCACCAAAAAAGTTAGGTACTGCTTTGATTGCAGATTCTTTTTATTTTTATTTATTTATTTGTAAAAATTGCCAATAATACTACTCTTGAAATTTGGGGCTAAGGCTTTGACGTTGTTGAGTAATACTACTTTTGAGTCTTGACAAATTTATGAAGCAGGCGAAATACTGGCCCTAAGCACAGCTTGAGGGTACCATGAGAAACACCCTTGTGATTGAAACAATAAAAAACAGATACCCAAATGATTACCTCTATGTTTTTCAGCAATTCTTTGTAATAAAGATGTGCATCTTTCATATAGCTGATTGCGGCTTTCACCACCACCCTGCAGGTATGAAAAGTCAATTTTTCAGAAATTTCATGGTTCAGAAGTGTAATAAATACTGAGGTTGAACGAATTCTGCTCATTTACATTTAACTATTGCGTACTGTGAAGTCTAATGAAATATATTCAATGGTAGCATGTAAGAGTAATCAAACAGGTAAGCAAATAATGAATTTATCTAACGAATCTAGAATGAGAATAGGAACCCTACACACCAGGATTTCTTGATCAGGCGAGCTAGACTTTGCTGATTTCAAAGCTTCAGGGAACATCTCGGATGACTCGTCATATGTAAATCCTTGAAGATCCCCTAAATGTCTATCTCGTAGATCTTTGTCTACAAAGACCTGATTTTTTTAGGTAAGTCAGCTGATAAGAAGCTAATTATACATTGATACGTTTCTGGTCTAGCGAGTCAAAGCTATACCACAATACATAATCATTTCGAAAAGATTTACCATCCAACTAATGAACCACCAAAACTCACTGAAATTAAACTTTGTTTTAATGATTAACTTACCTCAAGCCCACCACATCTAGATGCTATAGTTTCAGCTGTTGTTGAAGCCCTTTTCAAATCAGATGAATATACAGCAGTTATATCCGGTTCTATTGACAGTCTTTCTGCAACCTGCCAAAAATATACCAGAATTATATATACGGAGTACTAGCCTTCCTATTAGATTGTAAGGGCATGAAAGGATGTAGCCAACAGATAAGATAAAAGACTAATACGGAATATCATAAATTCATAACTCAACTTACGGTGACAGCTTGTTCTTTTCCGACGTCATTTAGGTCGATGTCAATCTGTCCCTGGAATAATTAATAAGTAATTTAATTGGTATTAGAATCAACTAACCATATTCTACTGCAGACAAATTAAGAAATACTTTTATTTTTAGCTTTATTATAAGAACAATGTTGTTTTGCAGTTACTATTATTTTGGGATTAGCCTGAGTTCTATTTATATAATTCAAAATAAACATTCATGTACACATATGACACATGCTCCAATACCCACCCATGGGGATAGAATAAAATAAACAATTCTTATCATGTCTCATGCAAGGTATATTATATTCTGAAGCCATTTTTAATTTGAAAACTCATCAACTGATCCGAAAATTTTGGAATTTGCATTAAGCCCTCATCTAGTCATCTACACTTGTTTAATTTGAACTGTTTTACATGTGAATGAAAATATTAGTATTTGTGGAACTGCACTTTCATTTACGTAGTTATTAAAATTCAAAATCATGCCACTCATATTAGATAAAGACATGAATTATGAAGTACGCAAATGCATTCAAAATTTACTATTAGTAGTCGACGATCCGGAGTTAATGCACTATCAATGGGATTTAGTACACATGTAAGTTTTCCGATACTGTCTTACATCAGCAAGCAAAAATTTCAAGGAAATACACTTGCACACAAAGTACAAGCGATCAGTTTGAAATCTTATAAATAAGTAGCTTTAGCTCAACTTCTGAAAGAGTCAAGATACTTCTTCCACAATCACATTTGTAGTATTTACATAAAGCTAAGAGCCTAACCTGATATCTGCCAAGAGCATTCCACTCAGTTTCCCCATGACGAACAATAATAATCTCTGTTGGTGGCTCCACTTCATTTTCCACAGTATCATTCTCAACACATTCTTTAGACACCCTTAACAGATCCAAACCAACAAAAACATTGACATGCATAAAGATGTTTAGTTTGCTTTAAAACAAGATTTCTTTCATATCAGCCATAATTCAATTCAAATTCTCCAAACACACACACACACAAAAAAAAAAAAAAGAAACTAATCTTGAAATTTCATACTAATATATAGTCAACCAGATAAAAACTGCAACAAAAATAATCTAGTCATGATGGAAATTGATGAGAGGGGGAAAGGGAGAAGACCTGGAANTGAAATATGAAAGGGAATAAACTCGAATCAATAACTAATATTATCTTTCTTTCGTATTATTAACAAAAATTAGACGTAAAATAGAGAAAAAAGTTGACTATTTGTTGCAAATAATAAAAAACACACGTACTCTATAGTCTATACTACTTTTACCCACCAATAGTCACTATCAGATTCTTAATTTAAGGAGCTTTTTTCCCCGCAGCTTTGTGTAAGCACTCAGCTTATTACACATTTCTAATCCCGCCTATGTAACTATATATCTCGGAAAGTTTTTAAAAATGTTAAAACTACATAATAGTTAGGACATTATTAACATAGTATTTCCACTTATCAATCTTGTTTTCTACTGTCACCTAGATCAACATGCATCCAATAGAATGTCCCTAGCTAGAGCTCAACTGCTCAAGACGTCAAGACCCCATGCAATTTAACAGCTCTAGCTCACCACCTCACTTGTTCAAGTGCTAAATGTAGTCATGGTCTCGGGGATGAAGGTTAAAGTTTATACTGAATTATTGAAATTGGGTACTAAACATAATTCTTGCGCTACACAGTATAGAGACTATAGATTCAATTTTCTTGCACATAACCCAAGTCGAAACTGAATCACAAGCATGTGCACACATACTTCCTCACTTTCCAAGTATCAATCTTATTAATATACGTAGTAAACATAGTTTCACAGGGTCCAACCATGGTTCATATCTTAAACATAACAAAAAATGGAGCAATAGTAAATAAAACGTACATATGTCATGAAGAATTTAAGCATGAGGTGATCACGCTAGTATCTAGACCTGCCTTCACCAGAAGCTGATTCCAGAAATTGTGTATTTCCGAGATGACTGATATCATTCCATGATTTGATTGACCACACACCTCCTTCAAAAACCTGAATTATACTTATAGACGTATTGGCTACTTTTACAGCATCTCCTCCAGGTATAGCTCGTTTATGTAGCATTGCAATGACAAGCTCATGCGTAACTACAACTACCCTTGCTCCTGTAATGTACCACCAAAAAAGTTAGGTACTGCTTTGATTGCAGATTCTTTTTATTTTTATTTATTTATTTGTAAAAATTGCCAATAATACTACTCTTGAAATTTGGGGCTAAGGCTTTGACGTTGTTGAGTAATACTACTTTTGAGTCTTGACAAATTTATGAAGCAGGCGAAATACTGGCCCTAAGCACAGCTTGAGGGTACCATGAGAAACACCCTTGTGATTGAAACAATAAAAAACAGATACCCAAATGATTACCTCTATGTTTTTCAGCAATTCTTTGTAATAAAGATGTGCATCTTTCATATAGCTGATTGCGGCTTTCACCACCACCCTGCAGGTATGAAAAGTCAATTTTTCAGAAATTTCATGGTTCAGAAGTGTAATAAATACTGAGGTTGAACGAATTCTGCTCATTTACATTTAACTATTGCGTACTGTGAAGTCTAATGAAATATATTCAATGGTAGCATGTAAGAGTAATCAAACAGGTAAGCAAATAATGAATTTATCTAACGAATCTAGAATGAGAATAGGAACCCTACACACCAGGATTTCTTGATCAGGCGAGCTAGACTTTGCTGATTTCAAAGCTTCAGGGAACATCTCGGATGACTCGTCATATGTAAATCCTTGAAGATCCCCTAAATGTCTATCTCGTAGATCTTTGTCTACAAAGACCTGATTTTTTTAGGTAAGTCAGCTGATAAGAAGCTAATTATACATTGATACGTTTCTGGTCTAGCGAGTCAAAGCTATACCACAATACATAATCATTTCGAAAAGATTTACCATCCAACTAATGAACCACCAAAACTCACTGAAATTAAACTTTGTTTTAATGATTAACTTACCTCAAGCCCACCACATCTAGATGCTATAGTTTCAGCTGTTGTTGAAGCCCTTTTCAAATCAGATGAATATACAGCAGTTATATCCGGTTCTATTGACAGTCTTTCTGCAACCTGCCAAAAATATACCAGAATTATATATACGGAGTACTAGCCTTCCTATTAGATTGTAAGGGCATGAAAGGATGTAGCCAACAGATAAGATAAAAGACTAATACGGAATATCATAAATTCATAACTCAACTTACGGTGACAGCTTGTTCTTTTCCGACGTCATTTAGGTCGATGTCAATCTGTCCCTGGAATAATTAATAAGTAATTTAATTGGTATTAGAATCAACTAACCATATTCTACTGCAGACAAATTAAGAAATACTTTTATTTTTAGCTTTATTATAAGAACAATGTTGTTTTGCAGTTACTATTATTTTGGGATTAGCCTGAGTTCTATTTATATAATTCAAAATAAACATTCATGTACACATATGACACATGCTCCAATACCCACCCATGGGGATAGAATAAAATAAACAATTCTTATCATGTCTCATGCAAGGTATATTATATTCTGAAGCCATTTTTAATTTGAAAACTCATCAACTGATCCGAAAATTTTGGAATTTGCATTAAGCCCTCATCTAGTCATCTACACTTGTTTAATTTGAACTGTTTTACATGTGAATGAAAATATTAGTATTTGTGGAACTGCACTTTCATTTACGTAGTTATTAAAATTCAAAATCATGCCACTCATATTAGATAAAGACATGAATTATGAAGTACGCAAATGCATTCAAAATTTACTATTAGTAGTCGACGATCCGGAGTTAATGCACTATCAATGGGATTTAGTACACATGTAAGTTTTCCGATACTGTCTTACATCAGCAAGCAAAAATTTCAAGGAAATACACTTGCACACAAAGTACAAGCGATCAGTTTGAAATCTTATAAATAAGTAGCTTTAGCTCAACTTCTGAAAGAGTCAAGATACTTCTTCCACAATCACATTTGTAGTATTTACATAAAGCTAAGAGCCTAACCTGATATCTGCCAAGAGCATTCCACTCAGTTTCCCCATGACGAACAATAATAATCTCTGTTGGTGGCTCCACTTCATTTTCCACAGTATCATTCTCAACACATTCTTTAGACACCCTTAACAGATCCAAACCAACAAAAACATTGACATGCATAAAGATGTTTAGTTTGCTTTAAAACAAGATTTCTTTCATATCAGCCATAATTCAATTCAAATTCTCCAAACACACACACACACAAAAAAAAAAAAAAGAAACTAATCTTGAAATTTCATACTAATATATAGTCAACCAGATAAAAACTGCAACAAAAATAATCTAGTCATGATGGAAATTGATGAGAGGGGGAAAGGGAGAAGACCTGGAAAGAGAGGCAGCCATTGAGAACAATGCAAGGGACGTGATGACAGATCGAGGAGGTAGCTAGGAATCTAGAATACTTTGCACGAACAATATTCTTCAATGTAGAGGCTTCTGCGATGCATAATTTCGATTTATATACTGCCTTCCTGTTGACTTTAGGGAGGTATAATTATGCACACCTCGATCCTTTTCGTTTTGTTGGTTACGTTTTGACAATTTTCTCTTACAAAAAGATTCCAAACATAACTAACGATTATTAAATAAGATATCTACATTACATAGGATCAACTAATGATTATTAAATAAACAAGGGAGTAAATCTTCAACGCAACAACGCAGAATTGAAGCTTCCTGTGGATTATTGGTGCATGATTTCATTGTCATCATTCTGTTGACTTCATTGATGTATCATTTTGTACTTAAATATATAAGGCACCAAATGATTAATAAACAAATAGCCTTCATGTTTGGCGTGATAGTAATTAAACAGCTAATAGTGAAAATCAACTCTTCAATACAAAAAATGAAAGAAGGCAAGTAATTCCCGGTTCTAGTCAGAATTTTCTGAATTATGATTCAGTCGTTACATACTTAGATCCAACAGTCTAGTCTCAAGTACCTCCACATATCAAAGATAAGATTTTTATGCTGATCCTTACTTGACGAATGTAAAACTGTATTGATATCTGAAGAAAAGATAGACTTACGAAAACTAGCTCCTAAACTCAAAGAAGAGGACTGCAAGTTGAGTGCTTTACCTTAAGCACGAACCTTAGAAGCAAATGTGGCTTCGCATGTGAAACAACAACTGATTTGACCAGTCGAAATTACTTGTAGTCTCGTACAATTCTACTTCATAATTAAGTTATTAAACTAGTCATGATTGAGCATACCAACATTTAAAAGAGCTTAGGAACCAAACACACCGTATCTTCTTCACCTGATGTGTGTGACTTAAATGCACCATAAGTTTTGGTAATTCTTGATAAACAGGTCCCTACAGAACTCCTAAATGCCTTTCCCACAGATCTTGGTCTCCCGTCACCTAAAATTAGAACAGCCTGCGAAGAAAGAAAAGATAGCGTATCAACTCACATGTAACACTTTGTATTGTTGTGCATTATAAATCATTATAAACAGAGGGGAAATAAGATTATATAGGTTTACTGGAAACACGAGTTAGCTTCGGCTAAGGGACTCCATGGAGGTCTGCATGTGTGCAGCTTTACCCTAGACAGGCCAGAAGAACCTTCAAAAGAATTTAAAAGAGAAACGGATTTTCATTGAAAATCACTATGTTGTATGGATTCTTCATTTTAGCTCATGTATGTGTACAGTTGTACAGGTATAGAATTCTTGACACTCTGACATGGATATGAAAACTTCGACACTCCATTTTTCACTAAACCGATAATAAATTTCCAGAAAAAAGAAGGAAAAAAAAAACTAGTGACTGAAACTAGTATGCAAGTCGAAGTAACATTGAAAACCACCCACAAGGCCACAGCCACTCAGCTGATTTTTATTATAGTGCAGTGTGCTTATATTACCTACTTTCTGAAGCACTTAAAGCTAAAACAAATTTGACATTGTCTCATACTATCAAGTATCAAGCATATAATCCATAAAGGAGTAAACACTTGCAGAAAGCTGCATTTTCGACTTTCAAATCATAATATCTTACAACCCCCCCAAAAAATGGTTCCTTATTATACCTTTCTAGCTAAACACAAATAAATTATGCATCTCTTAAGTCGCCACATTTTGAATCTCTTTATTACTTGGTTTCAAAGTGTTTTTATAAATCTAACCATGCCAGGCAACTTAAGAGTTTACATAATAAGCAAACATTATAAGAAATGGATTAAGTAATTAAAACAATGCTCCTTCATGAAACATATCTCATGAGGAGAAGCGCAACTGCACAAGCCTCAGGAATGTAAGCATGAGCTTAGCTAGCATGAAGAACCGCCTCCACCAGAAGCTGAAGCTGGTTCCAGATATTGTGTTTTTGTTAGATGACTGATATCACTCCATGATTTGATTGACCAGACACCTTCAAACACATGAATTATACTAATAGACGTATTGTATACTCCTCCAGCGTCTCCTCCAGATAAAGCTCGCTCATACAGCATTTCTATGGCAAGCCCATGAGTTACTACAATTACTCCCGCTCCTGTAATGTCCCACAAAAAGATAGTTAGGTACTGCTTTGAGTGCTTTCTCGAATTAGAAACACAATTAAAAACAGATCCCCAAATGATTACCTTCATGTTTTTCAGCAATTCTTTGCAATGAAAAAGAGCATCTTTTATGCAGCTGATTGCGGCTTTCACCACCACCCTGTAGGTATGAAACGTCAATTGTTCAGAAATCTTATGGTTTAGAAGTTCAATAAAAATCATCAGGCCAATTTAGAATGGGAATAAGATCCATACACACCGAGATTTCTTGATCAGGTGAGGAAGACGACTTCGCTGCTTCCAAAGCTCGAGGGCACACCTCAGACGCCTCCTGATATGTAAGTCCTTGAAGATCCCCTAAATGTCTATCCCGTAGATCTTTGTCCATATAAACCTATTTTGTTTTGGGTAAGTAAGTCAGGTTTCATTCATTCAGAACAAAGTGGTTTTGAACTTTGAGGCTCATCAACTGATTAGAAGCTAATGCATTTTGCGGTCTGGCAACCCAAACCAAAACAATACTAATGCATATATATGTTTATTAAAACAATTTATTGTAGACCATCATTCCGAGAAGAATTACCATTCAACTTATGAATCACCAACTTGCTGAAACTAGCTTTCAACGTTAACTTACCTCAAGCCCACCACATTTAGATGCTATAATTTCTGCTGTCGTTAGAGCCCTTTTTAAATCAGATGAATAAACAGCACTTATATTAGGTTCCCTTGACAGTCTCTCAGCAGTCTATCAAAAATATATAAAAAAAAAATCAGGAATATATATATCTAAAGGATATGTAACCCCCCTCCCTTCAACTTACAGCGATAGCTTGCTGTCTCCCGGCCTCGTTTAGGTCAACGTCACTCTGTCCCTGGAGAATGTTGATCATTTTGTGGAATTTCATTAAGACAGTAGAAGGACCAGAAGAAACAACTACAGTAAAAACAAACCATAATACTGTAAAAGATAAAAGTAAAATAATCCATTACTGCAGCAGAAAAATTTAGGGTAACTTTTCCGTTCTACTTACAGCTTCTTTTCAAGGGCAAAGCTAAATAATAATGCTGTAATTTAGGGAATTTTTGGTAGCCTCAGCTTTATTTACATACTTGAAAACTACTAGAATCGAGTGATCAAGTCACTCACATGCACCCGCAATTGAACACATACACCCTCAGACCAACCCGCACCCACCCACAGTTATAGAATTCAATTCTTATCATGTCCCATTTTTTAGTGTCTGTTGTGTGCTGTTGGGGGGCGGGGGGGAATTCGAAAAGAAAAGGTAATAGAATTTTTAAGAGTTTCCATCCATACAGATTAATACAATCCATGAAGAGTTGTTCCTCTTTAGGGTGTGCTTGAAAAGTCTTAATGGATTTGAAAATCTGAAATGAATTTTAGCCCTCATCTACAAACTTACCTTTGTGATTTAAACAATTTTTATGTGAAAAAACAAATATATTTGGAGAACTTCACTTTATTTAATTGGAATTCACAAGGCATAACATTCATCTAAGATAAAACATGAAGTATGCAAATGCATTCCATAGTCGATGTAAACTGGTATTAGTATCTGGCATTATCGATAGGGTATAGTACGAGATTTTCCTATATAAATCACTGAATAACCAAATCACATGGCAATATAACATTATTGTAACTATCACGTGGCATTATTGTAATTAAAGTGTATATGGAGGTCATATCTGCTATAGAAGAAACCAACTTGTAGGCTCGTGATTTATTTCCCTACAAAAATCACTGTGATTTTTCAGGAATTTCTCGTATAGTAATGTAGTAGACAGGTATTTCAGTCCCTCATTAGCCAATCAACAAGTTCAAAGGGAATAGACGAAGCATTTAATTCCCATACCATAATTACAATAAATATGTTATACTACTTACTGTGAATGAGAAGCTCTAGTCAACTTGTGAAGAGGCAAGAATTAAGATCAACCATCTTGTCCAAGCTCACACACACATAAAGCTAAGAGACTAACCTGAATTTTTTTAACAGCATTCCAATCAGTTTCACCATGACGAACAATTATAATCTCCGTAAATGATACTTTTGTTGGCAGCTCTGCATCTTTTCCCACAGTACCATCCTCAACATGTACCTTTGACATCCTTTACTGATTAAAAACCACGAAAGACAAGGGAACAATAAGATGGAAAGGAACAAAATAGATAGAAAGATATGATTATAGGGAAAAAAATGGAAATAAACATGTATTTTTTGCTTTGATTTCTGTAAGTCTGCAAATATTCCACTCAACATTCCTCATTGTCCGTCTACAAAACATAAAATTAGCAACTAAACTTGAAATGCAAAAAAAAGTCAACCACAAGAAAACTTCAAAAGGGTATTCTAGTCCAAGTGCCCCGTCCAAAATAAAGCAATGGCCGATCATTATAGGATATCAAAACAAAAAGAAAGAGATCGTAGGAGGTAGGTTCTACTTTTGGTGAAAGAGGAATAACTTAAAAGTTAAGATACTTTGTTATAATTCATCAAAGTAGAAGGTACCACGCTGCCTTGGATATATAAGGGCCACCTAATGATCAAGTATACTGTGTTCAGTTTGGTAGAGTAACGTTGTTCATGGATCTTATTCAAGTGGTATTCATGTTTTTTGTTTGTTATTTCATGTTTTTGCGTTCCATAGTTCAGTTTATTTTGGTCTTTTTTCAAAATACTCAAGAACATCAACACCATTGTTGTCAACATAGAAAGCAAAACTCATGTGACAGTTTCCTCAACTATCTTCGAAAGGTTTATTACCGTAATAAAAAGCTTGGCTATCAAATTAAGAGAATTTTTACATATAATTATAATGCACGATCCAGCAAAAGAACGACATTACAACATTTTTTGACAAGGAAATGGCATGAAAACTGTATATGCATCTTTAAATCTTTGTATCTAATAAACATGTGTTTCATTTGCTTTTAAACACAAGATTTCTGCAATTCTGCATATCATTAAATTCACTTAGCAATCCTCACAATGCAAATCTGAGTCATAAAAGACAACTGTACATAGAAATTTCATATAGTCAACCAAACATACACTTCAAAGTTGATATCTGAAAAAAAAAAAACAGAGAGAGAGAGATATAGTCACGACAGTATTTCAGAGAGAGAGAGAGAGAAGACCTGGAAAGAAAGGTAGCCGTTGAGAATATTCCAAGGGAAATGTGAACAGAGGAGATAGCTAATGAGCCAGGATGCTTTGTAGTATTCTGATCTTTAAAGCGAAGCTTCTGTGAATTGGTGCATCAATTTACTACTGCCTTCCTGTTGACTAGCAAATGTAGAACTCCGTATTTTTAAAATATAGAGCAACTTGATGAGTAATAACAAATTAACAATTAACAAGAAACTGAACGTACAGACATGAAAATACAGACAACAGCATAAGCAGTTCAAAGATCGTTAGCAAAGTCTTCACTCCTACAGCAGGTGGATTTGGATACTCAATAGCCATCCCGAAAGCAACAAGACTATGAGTAACTCCTCAAATTTGTTTATATGTTTATTAGTAATGTTTTTGTGGTGTTCTCATGTCACAGGTGTTCTCACACCTGTTCTTTTTAATTCTAACTTTCACAGTTTTTTGGACTTTCTTCAAATTACCAAAGGAATTCAACCCCACTGTTTTGCCAATGCAGATCTTGTGTGACAATACTCAATTACCTATTATATACCTTGCAAGTTCCCAGCTTTGAGGGTCAAATGGCCTATAAAACCAGATGAAAGAAGCCATCAACATTTCACTATTCATGCTTATCGAGACACATTTATCTAAGATCCATTATGAGTATGTTTTTCCTTATGCATAAATCATATAACATGGTAAAAACACAATGAATGAATAGTGCAAAAGCCACATTGTTGCAACTATCAATCAATCAACCAATCACAGCCTTTATCCCAAAAAATTGGGGTCGGCCAAAAAATTGGGATCGGCGACAAAAAAAATCGAAACAAAAACGGAAGGAGCATTTGCTTTCAACCTTTCAGCATGGTTAACAAAGAGAGCTTTCACATCAATATAATACACATTCTCCAACTCAGTGCATGTATATAGCAGCCTTGCCTATACAGGAGGCGTAGTTTAAGAGTTTCCGATTAAGAAACTCAGTAGTGACCCAAATTATCACGCTATAACCAAATGTGAAATGAGCAAATGACATGAAAACTTAGTATGTACTTTTAGCACAAAAATACGAGTCTAATTTGAACAGATATAAAGTTCATGCTAAAACCTGAACTCGCATCCCCGCCGAAAGCTGATTGTAGAAATCCTGTTTGTATGAGATGACTGACATCATTCCATGATTTGATAGACCACATATCTCCGTCAAACAACTGGATTATACCAACTGATGTATTTGATATTTTCCCTGAATGTTGGCCTTTCACATCAGCCCGGTTGTATAACGATCTTATGCTCGTTGTCCTGCAATCACAATATGCACTGGCAATATCCTGCTTTTCAGAAGATGGACAATTAAAAATAGCTTCCTATGCATGCCATGAAGACCATGACTGTTATGGAATTTAAAAAACGAATTAAGCTGAGGAAAAAGACTTTCAGTTTATTATCAATTCTCTGCAATACAGTTGTGCATCGTTTATACAGTTGGTCAATACTTTCACCACCACCCTGCACACAAGTGAAAAAAGTAATATCTTTAGCTTAAATGTTAAACTAGTGATACATTAAAAAGTACGGTACGTGCGAGAAACTTACATTATGATCAACACATATGAATATGCAAAAAACAAGCAGCAGCAAAAGGCAAACATTTAACTATCACCAATCTCAAATTCATGTCAAAAGCCAAATACTTGGGCAAACATTAAGAAAAATAAAGAGCAAAAGACACAAATATACACACGATAACCTTGATAAGGTTTGTAAGGTGAGGCGTATGGATTAAGCACACACAGCAAGTAGTTTTGTTTCCAACCAGAAATTTATGATTTTATGGTTAGATCCAACAATCTAATCTCTAGTACCTTTATATATCCAACACATTCCTTCGACATCCTTACAGATTGAAGACAGTAAAAAGAAAAAGAAAAGAAAAACACAAAAGGGGGTGATAAGATGAAAAGATACAACAACAAGATAATATTACCTAAACAAATTGGGTATAAACATATATACATTTTCGATTTCGAGACACGTTTTCTGTAAGTTTGCAAGTTAGATATCTCACTCAACATTATTTATTATTCAACACCCACAACCATAACAAAGAAATTTAAACTTTACATTTCATAGTAATATATGGTCATCAGTCAACCAAATAAAAGTTAGACCTGGTAAGAGAGGCAGCCATTGAGAAATTTGCAAGGGATGTGAGGTCGACTGCTAGGATGCTTTACACAATTCTTTAACACAGAATTGAACGAAGCCTCTTTCAGCTCTTCAGTTAGCATTATACTGACAAGATACAGGAGGCAGGAGCGTATACATAAGGGTCTGTCTGTGATGGAACAAGACACTTCATCTTTGGCCATACATTGTCATCGAATAATTAGCAGTATGTCACCTCTCTCCATTTGTGACCACTTTTTTTTTCACGTTTTATGACTGTTTACTTAGCATATTTTTGTTTGTGATTAGTGTTTCTGTGGAGTCCTCACACTTGTTCAATTCTCTTTTTCACTTCATCATCTATCTTCGAAAGGATCATTGCTTTAAAGAAACACTTAACTATCAATTATAGTTACTTGGTCCACATAGATGCATACTTAACTTCAATTAGTGGTACTTGGGAGAACCCGTCAGAAAAAACAAGGGTGAATGGTGTTTTTTTGCCATGAAAAGCTACTATGACAAAATTAATGGCAATTTAATGGGGGCTGATCCTGGCAAATGATAAACACCTCGTATACGGAACAAGAATTTTTCGTATAAGAAGAAAAGGTGTGGAAATGAAATGACATGATCACATGAACTCAAACCACTAGCCATTAGGCCTTTGTTCTTTGGGGTTTGTGCAGTCAATCACCTTAAACATCTAAAAACTCCAGCATGTGTATCCATATGCATTTTTAACTAAACACAACCAAACTATTTCGTAGTAAGAACATCATAAACTCAGTAAGTCCTACAGCCATAGCATGTTTTCTAATGTCATTTAGATCAACTTACAACACTATGCCCCTAGAATCAGCAGCCCAAGAAGTCAAGAGTTAATACCATGTAGGTTAGCAGCTCTTGATGACCCTCTGCTCAAGTGTTAGACATGGTCATGGCCTCATGGACGAAAGGGTATATACAGGATTATTACACCATGCCCATAGAACCAGCAGCCCAAGAAGTCAAGATTTAATACCATGTAGCTTAGCAGCTCTTGATGACCCTCTGCTCAAGTGTTAGACATGGTCATGGCCTCATGGACAAAAGGGTATATACAGAATTATTGATCTGAGTACAATAGATTATGGATGCAATACAGATCAAATAGAGACAAATTTGTTTAACATATCCTTAGTAAAAATTAAATCATGAGGATGTACTCGTGACACTTACTAGAATTCGAATCTCTTTATTACTTTGTTTCAGAGGATTTTATATAATCAAACTATGCCTCATATCTTGGAAACTTAGGAGCATGTATAATAAGCAAATTTAACAAATTGAAACAATTAAAGTTAAGCTCCTTCATAAAACATATCTCATGAGAAAAAGCACAAGCCTCAGGTAAGCTAGCATGAAGAACTGCCTCCACCAGAAGCTGATTCCAGAAATTGTGTTTTACTGAGATGACTGATGTCATTCCACGATTTGATTGACCAAATGCCTCCTTCAAACACCTGAATTATACTAATAGACGTGTTAAATACCCCTCCAGCTTGTCCTCCAGATACAGCTCGCTTTTGTAGCATTTCTATGACAGCTCCGTGAGTTATTGCAACTACTCTTGCTCCTGTAAGGACCCGTGAAAAATTACTACACTGAATGTTGCTTCTTTGCCAAGGAAACATGGTTCTCCTCAGAGTTTACAAAGTAGTCAAGAATTCAAGATAGCGGCCTTAATAACAGCTTGAGAGTAGTAGAGTACCATGCGAAATGTCTTTTTTTCATTTTCTTTTTATTTACTACTTGAAACATAAGTAAACCAGATTTCCAGAATATTACCTAAATGATTTTCAGCAATCCTTTGCAACGAAGACGTGCATCTTTTGTACAGCTGATTGCGGCTTTCTCCACCACCCTACAAATATAATAATTCTAATATTTCAGAAATTGTATTGTTCCAAAAGCTCAAAAATTTTGAGTTTGAATGAATTTAGCCCATTTAACAACAGTCTTGTGATGGTTAGCAAAAGTTAACCAGGAAAAAAATAGATTGGTTCAATGAGAATAAGGGCCATACTCACCGGAATTTCTTGATCAGATGAGCAAGACTTCAATGCTTCAAAAGCTATAGGGTTCACCTTGGGTGACTCATGATATGTAAGTCCTTGAAGATCACCTATATGTCTTTCCCGTAGATCTTTGTCTATAATAACCTGATTTTTTTGGTGAGTCAGCTTTCATTCATTCATAACAATTTGATTTTGATCCCTATCAACTTCTAAGAAGCTAATATGTTGATACACTTCTGGTCTAACAAATTCATACAATACAATGATTCTTTTTTAACTTTAGTTTGTACATCATCTTTCTTAAGAAAATTAACAATTTTCAACTTATGAACGAACAAAAAATTTGCTGAAACTCGTCTTCATATTAGGCAGAATAGATGTTGTTACTTAAAAACTTACCTCAAGCCCACTGCATCTAGATGCTATAATTTCTGCTGTTTCTAGAGCCCTTTTTAAATCGGATGAATATATAGCAGATATATTAGGTTCCCTTGACAGTCTCTCAGCAACCTACCAAAAAATTTATAAGTATATAATACAGAGTAATAACAATATAAAAAATCAGGATTATATATTCGAAGGACATGTAGCAAGGTAATTGGACCAAATGCAGAATATCGTAACTAAAACTTACTATGACAGCTTGTTGTCTCCCAACCTCATTTAGGTCAATGTCAGTTTGTCCCTGAAGCAATAAAAGAAACAACTTAGAATGAACCATATTACTGCAAAGTAATAAACAAAGGAAAAAAAACACAGTTTAGCAGAAAAACTGTTAGTAACTTTCACTTTCAGCTTCTTTTCAAAGGCAAAATATAAAACATTGAATCACACACAGCATACTCACCCACACACACTATCTGCCCATTCACCCACATGCACACAAACACACGGCTCCAACCCACTCACTTACACCTAATCAACCACTGCTATAGAAAACCAATTTTCATCATGTCTCAAATAAGTTGGATTTCCACATTCATAGACTATGGAGTTTTCACTCAAAATCTCTTTATAAATGGAAACAATAAATGAACTTTTACACCTTATCTGCACAGAACTGACTTGAACTGTTTTTCTATGTGAAAAAAATGTGTTCATAGAACATAACTTTCACATAATTGAAGTTCAGTAAGCATTAATAATTTGATACTTATCACCAGTTATATTACACACTATCATCATCAATATGGGATATAGTAAACAGTTCTTCCTGTTCCTCATCAGTCAAACAAATTTGAGAGAATGCAGTAATACACAAACCATGATTTTAAAACTTTCACACTAAATAACAGCTAAGCTCTGCTTCTGAAGTTTTTTTAAGAGTCACAATCAGCCATTTTTTCAGCTCACATATTTACATAAAGCTAAGAGTCTAACCTGCATTTTGCCAAGGGCATTCCACTCAGTCTCGCCATGACGAACAATAATAATCTCCGCATATGATGCTTTTGTTGGTGGCTCTGCTTCTTTTACCACACTATTATTCTCAACACATTCCTTAGACACCCTTAACAGATTGAATACCATCAAAGAAAAGAGTAAAAGAAGTAAAAAAATTACAAGATAATTTATTAAGGAAGACATCTAGCCATCCCTTTAACACACAATTTCATAACAGCTAGTTTGGATAGCAACATATAAGGGAAAGGAAGGGGAGGGAAATGGGAGGAAAGCAAAGGCAAGGAAAGGGAGGGGAGAGTTGAGTCCTAATTTCTTTCCAAATCTCTCCACTTTTGGAGGGATAGTGTTTATTATAGGATGGAGGAAAATGAATCCTTCCCTCTCCCTCCCTTTTCTTCCCCTAACTGTATCCAAACAAAGGGGTTTGTACCCTTCCCTTTTTCTTCCCTCCCTTTCCCTCCATTTCTTTGTATCCAAACAAAGTGTAAGTCCGCAAAAATTTAATTCAAAGTCCCCAAACACAGATAAGCAACTACGCTCAAAGTTCCATACTAATCTATAGTCAAACAAATAAAAACTCCAACATAGTAGTAATCTAGTCCGGCCAATAGAAATAAAATCAACAGTCATGATTAAAATTGAGAGGGGGAGAGAGAGAGAAGACCTGGAAAGAGAAGCAGCCATTGAGAATAATGCAAGGGAAGTGACGACAGATCAAGGAGGTAGCTAGGACACTTTGTAGTATTCTTCGACGCAGAAGCTTCCTGTGAAATGGTGCATAATCTCAATGCTACCTTTTTGTTGACTATAAAGATGTATTATTTTGTAAATATATATTATATAAGACCACCTAATGATTATTATACTAATAACCACTATTTTTGGTGGTAACCTGGACCACTACTGGTGCTCATTTTCAATTTATTATCCATGTTTTTGTGGTGAAATCTTTGTTGTTAAATTTTTTGTCTTTCACTTTATTTTGTACTATATACTAAACATTCAAGAATTCAGCCAAAATATAGTCAACATAAAAATAAATCTTATGTAACTACAAATAAATTAATCAACAAATAAAAATTGATGAAATTGAATTAAAAGAAACCTTTACATAATTGTATAAACATGAATCAAACATATCCATCTCCCAAATATCAATGGCTTTATATAAACATTTGATATCAAAGAGAGTTTTTACATCAATTATATTACACGGTCTCTAACTCAGAGCATGCATGTAGCATCATTGCCTATTCAGGAGGCGTAGTTAATGAGATTTTGTTTAGAAAACTCGGTAGTGATCATAATAATCTAGTTATAACCAAATCATGAGGTGACATGAAAACTTATGCAGCTTTTGCAAAAAAAATACGAGTCTAATTCAGAGATGAAAAAAAAATGTATGAGCTAGCCTGAAGTCGCATCCCCGCCAAAAGCTGACTCTAGATACCCTGTTTGTCTGAGATGATTGACATCATTCCACGATTTAATAGACCATATGTTTCCCTCAGATAACTGAATTATGCCGACTGACGTATTCGATATTTTCCCTGAATGGTGTCCCTTCACATCAGCCCGGTTGTATAATGATCTTATGACTCCTCCATGACTGACTACAATTACTCGTTGTCCTGCAACCACAATATGCATCGTCAAAACCCTGATTATCATACAGTTTTTTCCATGAAATAAAAGCAACTAAGCAAGCGTTAATGACCTCTATGTTTTTCACCAATTCTCTGCAATGCAGTAGTGCATCGTTCATACAGCTGATCACGGCTTTCACCACCACCCTGCACACCAGTGAAAATAGTAACTATCTTTAGCTTGAATGTCAGATGAGTGATGCATTAAGAAATTGGCTGCTACAAGTTGAATACTGACATCCAAGTATACTACAACCAAGTGTGGCCGAGAAGCACTTAAGCTCACACAGACAGCTAGTAGTCAAAATCAACTCTACAATTCAAAGATTGAAAGAAAGACAAGTAATTCCTGGTCCCTAGTAAGAAATTTCTGAATTATAATTCTGTCATTAGATCCAAGTGTATAATCTTAAGTACCTCCATATATCCAAGGTATGATCTTGATCCTGGCTGATCCTTACCTGAGGAATGTAAAAGTCTATAGATATTTTCGAAGATATGATTTACAAAAACTCCTAAACTCAAAAAAAAAAAAAAAGGATTGACACTTGAGTGCTTTAGCTTACGCGTAAATCTTAGAACCAAATGAGGCTTTACATTTGCATGTGAAGCAACAATAAGCCAATAACAAATATGACCGGTTGTAATTTCCTATTACAATGTCACTTCATAAAACTAAGAAATATTAAAGCAGTTATGATCAAGCATACCAAACCATTAAAAGAATACATGGACCAAACATACCGGAATTTCTTGATCTGATCTGTGAGACTTAAAAGCTTCATAAGCTTTGGGTGTAAGCTTTGCCAATTCTTGATAAACATGTCCCTGTAGAGCCCCTAAATGCCTTTCCCGCAGGTCTTGATCTCCGATAACCTGAATCAGAGAATTCAGCAAAAAAGTTATGTATCCATTCACATATATACCCTTTGTGCATTATAAATCAGTATACACATAAGGGAAAAAAATACTACTAAAAGAAAGGCTAGGTTCGGCTGAGGAGTCCGTGGCGCCATGGCAGTTTGCATGGGTGCAGTTGTACCCTAAACAAGCCAAAAACAAAGAAATAAAACCTAACGTATTGTTTGGATACAAAAAATGGAGAGAAAAGGAGGAAAGGGAAAGGAAGCGGGGGCAAGTTCCTTGCTTGGATAATTGGCTGGGGGGAAGGAGGGAGAGGGAGGTATCCCTTTTCCTCCACTAATAAACATTATCCCTCCAAAATTGGAGAGTTTTGAAAGGAAAATGGAACTCCATTCCTCCCTCCATTTCTTTCACCTCCCCTTCCTCCTATTTCTCTCCCTTCCCTTCCCTTTCAAACTTGTTATCCAAACATACCGTAAAAGAGAAACGGACTTTCATTAAAAACCACTTGTTGTATCTTGACTCCATTTTGTACCAAAATCATAATAAGTTAGCAAAAAAATAAATAAATATAATCTAGTGACTGACACTAGGTTGCAAGTCAAGGTAACAATGAAAACCACCAACAACACCACAACCACAACCACTACGTGTACAGTGTAAATTCACAACCACTCAACTGATTTTCATCCGAAAACTTAATACCTTGAATACATAAATGCATATTTTTATAAAACACTCATATGAGTCAGGAACCATTCTCAGGTTCTACTCCTATAATGCAGTGTGCTTAAATACCTGCTTTCCAAAGCACTGAAATTAGAACAAGTTTAACCTTGGCACATAATATCAGTCTAATTATCCCTAGTGAAGTAAAAAATAAGCAGCAAGCCACATTTAAACTCTAAATTCGTAGTAAACCAGGAAGAACTAGTTCCATAATGATCTTTTCTAGCTAATCATAAATAAATTTTGATCGAATAGGACACTACTGAAATGAAAATCCAATTCCGCCTCACTCCGATACCGAGTCAAATAGCATCCTGCATTGACAATTCCCTACATTATAGTAAATCAACACTATTAAACTTCATGTAAATACCACAGAAGCAGACCTCAAGGCCATCAAATTTGGAAGCTATAACTTGAGCCGTTTCAAAAGCCCTCTTAAGATCAGATGAATATATAGCAGATATATTCGGCTCCATCGCCAATCGCTCCGCAACCTACAACAAAAAATCAAGATTATGCAACCTAATTCCGCAAACCAAATACAATAACCTCAACAAATCATCAACAACTAACCGCAACGGCTTGCCGCCTTCCAGTCTCATTCAACTCCACATCCAACTGCCCCTAATGACATCAAATCAAATAAAATTTGAGAAATTGCTCTTCAAAAACCTAAATTGATTCAAACTGCATCTAACAATTAAATAGAAATGCATCTTAAATACAATGTGCAAATCAAAAAAAGAAAAGGAGTAAAGGAAGTAATAGACCTGCAATTTAGCAAGAGCATTCCAATCAGTTTCGCCGTGACGAACAATGATGACGTCGGTAGAAGAAGAAGAAGAAGGATGATGAATTTCGCCATTTTCATTATCATGAGTTTGTACTGAAACCCTACTACTTTACATTCAAATACACAAATCTCAGATTATTATAAAGCAAAAATCATTGATGAAAGAGAAAAAAGAAAAAACCTGGAAGTAGAAATTGACATAGTGGTAGTGGTGAAAGAAGAAGCAGATATTTGGCGGGAAGAATAGATGAATAATTGATGAGATTGATGGAATGATGAGAGTCTTCGTCGTATATAATCACAACTCCTACTGTTATATACTCGGAATGGAATCGTTGAAATACAAGAAGAAACGAGGAGGATATTCGACATCAGACGAGTTATACTGTTACTCGTCTATCACCTATTACTCCCCTAATTTCATTTATGCGCCTCGTTTTCACACTAACAAATTGATTTTTTTTTTCTTTTACAACAACCTTTATTTATTATTATTATTATTATATAAAGTTTTCCTAAAAAATACTCTATGTTANATAATGATCTTTTCTAGCTAATCATAAATAAATTTTGATCGAATAGGACACTACTGAAATGAAAATCCAATTCCGCCTCACTCCGATACCGAGTCAAATAGCATCCTGCATTGACAATTCCCTACATTATAGTAAATCAACACTATTAAACTTCATGTAAATACCACAGAAGCAGACCTCAAGGCCATCAAATTTGGAAGCTATAACTTGAGCCGTTTCAAAAGCCCTCTTAAGATCAGATGAATATATAGCAGATATATTCGGCTCCATCGCCAATCGCTCCGCAACCTACAACAAAAAATCAAGATTATGCAACCTAATTCCGCAAACCAAATACAATAACCTCAACAAATCATCAACAACTAACCGCAACGGCTTGCCGCCTTCCAGTCTCATTCAACTCCACATCCAACTGCCCCTAATGACATCAAATCAAATAAAATTTGAGAAATTGCTCTTCAAAAACCTAAATTGATTCAAACTGCATCTAACAATTAAATAGAAATGCATCTTAAATACAATGTGCAAATCAAAAAAAGAAAAGGAGTAAAGGAAGTAATAGACCTGCAATTTAGCAAGAGCATTCCAATCAGTTTCGCCGTGACGAACAATGATGACGTCGGTAGAAGAAGAAGAAGAAGGATGATGAATTTCGCCATTTTCATTATCATGAGTTTGTACTGAAACCCTACTACTTTACATTCAAATACACAAATCTCAGATTATTATAAAGCAAAAATCATTGATGAAAGAGAAAAAAGAAAAAACCTGGAAGTAGAAATTGACATAGTGGTAGTGGTGAAAGAAGAAGCAGATATTTGGCGGGAAGAATAGATGAATAATTGATGAGATTGATGGAATGATGAGAGTCTTCGTCGTATATAATCACAACTCCTACTGTTATATACTCGGAATGGAATCGTTGAAATACAAGAAGAAACGAGGAGGATATTCGACATCAGACGAGTTATACTGTTACTCGTCTATCACCTATTACTCCCCTAATTTCATTTATGCGCCTCGTTTTCACACTAACAAATTGATTTTTTTTTTCTTTTACAACAACCTTTATTTATTATTATTATTATTATATAAAGTTTTCCTAAAAAATACTCTATGTTAAGTTTTTGTATTTACACAAAGTAACCAACAAGGAGTACTCGCAACCTTTTCCATTATTTCAAAACATATGGAGTAAGATTTTGAGCTCCGTCCAAATTGCACTCTTCTTGCATTGCTCTCACAAAAGAATTGGGGAAGTGAATAATAGACTAAGGGTCTGTTTACTTTAGCTTAAAATCCGTTCAGTTTGGTTTGGTTCTACTTCGTTCCGTTCAGTTCTACTTATATTTTGCTATTCATTAATCCTCATAAAAAAAAACTTTCATGTCAATTCAGTTTAGTTCAGCTCAGTTCAACTATTTTCAGCTGAAGTAAATAGGCCCTAACATACATTGCCGTTCATGCATATGAGTATATCTACTTCGAAACATTTTGTGTCGTACAATAACTAGTCAACCTACTCCTTTGAGAAATAGCAAAAAAAACATGGTCCAACATTTCAAGTTCATAATACATGATTACACATTTTTTTTCAATATCGTCATATAAATTTGGTTCAATATTTTTTACTCACATCCGTTTTTTTAATTGTAACAATTTACTTTTCACACTTGTCGAGGCACATTTTCAACAATTTATAACTTTAATTATATATTTGTATAAATTATATATTAATAAAGTGCACACTAAGACGAATCAAACAAGATCCATATTGACTATATTACTCTTTATACATTGATCATAAAATTAAATCAAATCTTAAAAGATGAATAGTGCAACTTTAAAAATGTTACAACTAAAAAAACAGAGGTAGTAATAATTACTGTTTGGGTACAATTTGGGCCATGACTATAAATTGATAATGATAATAACAAGTAAAAGTGTGTAAAAAGACTCAACAAACTCAAAATAAGTTCCAACAACAATAATTTCAAACGACACCGGATAAAATAATTAAATATAATGCACTCACATAATGCCCAAAGAGCACTACAACACAATTGATCACCTTGATTGGATCACTTGTCACTCAAAACAGTAGCAACCACACTACTTATAATGTGCGTCAAAAAAGTCCTCATCTTTCACTCAATGGGTTGCAGTGGACTTTTGGGTTCATAAAAGTCAAAAGAAAAAAAATCAAGCCAACCCAAAAAGAAGCAGGTTTACAGTACTTCATTATAGATGGTTTAAGAGTAGCTGAAATGTACAATACATCAACGATTCAAAAGTATGTAGACTGGTACATACGGAGCACGACGTATATTCCAAGCTCGGGAATTTTTTCCTACATTACCATCTATACAGTTTTCAAAATATCCAACCCCCCATCTATGCCATCCAATTCGGTGAATAACCCTCTCCCCACAAAAACACCTGGAGAATCAAAAACATACAAAACATATCAGTTGCACGCATTTCTTCGAAATGGAAAAAATAAAATAAAAATGGTGTATTCTTGTGCTTTTTTAAAGTTTTCTTCATGTATACTACCTTCTCCATGATTCCAGTCCTTTAAGGTTACAGGTGAAAGATTAACACTCTGAATCTAGAAAATATCCAAATAAATTCTAAATATTTTGTTTCACACCAAGCTTTCCCATCTCTTAGGCCAATACTCTTGAAACAGAAACTAATTGTTTAGGGATTGAAATTTGCACCTTTGTCTTATAAGGCTAGCAACAAAATCCTACAGCCAAGACCATGATATAGCATATCATACCACAGAACTTAACTTTATCACTGGAATAAAATCAGGAGCAAAAGAAATCAATGAAAGCAACATAAACATTCAGCTTACCACTCGGCCTACCCTGAACATTACTGGAACATTCTAGTGTAGGTCTTCTTCTCTCGATTGTGTCGGTCGGCAATCTGAAAACATATTCAAACCAAAAGGTTAGCTCAAAAACAAACACCATTTGCTCTCATGGTCTAACCTAATCAAACGCATACTTTAGGCTGTTTTAAGTACCTTTTTTCTGGTAGCAACAAGTTCTCTCTTTATAGCACCTACAAGCAATACAAGTATAAAGACCTTAGCCATTGGCACCATTTCCCAGCAATATGCTACATGATCTCTAAACAGGGAAGCAATTAAGGATAAATAATGGATGACAAAACTAACCATCATTTGGTTCAAGCTCCAAAGCCTTTTCAAAACTTTTGGCTGCAGCATCAATGTCACAGAGAGCAATGAACGCCTGCAAGTATTTTCCGTAGCATTAGAAATGTACTTTCTCATTAGTGTCATAAGAACTAGTGAAGAAAATTTTAGGCCCAATGGCAAATCAAAACAGCCGATGCATCCGAACTAAACAAAGTGAGGAAGAAGACACAAACTAAGTTGATGATCACATGTGATAGCAGTTTTGGTTCGTGTAGCCAACCTCTTTTTCTAGGATTACGTTTTTGAGTGATTAGTTCATTGATAAATCAGTGAATAAGAAATCCTAAAGCTTACTAACCTGACCCCTCCTGAAGTGAGCCTTAACATTATCTTCTTCATCACGAAGTGCAAAGTCGGTATCCCACAAAGCTCCATCTACATCTCCCATCTTCAACTTGCAGGCCTAAGCAATTATAGCAGTGTATCAGGAACATTTAATTGCTTAAAATCATTTCATTGGTAAGTACCGTGTCCATTGAACTTGTAAAAAAGCAGCAATTGTATTTAATATATAAATGTCAGATAAATGCATAGTGAACTACTGTCTCGACACAAAAAGAATCAATCTTACCGCAGTGTTTGTGTATAATTGAGACCTCATTTTCCTCAATGATAAGCTCTTCTCTGGATACAAGAAAACAGATATGCATTTTCAGGTCAAATAACTACTGATTGTAAAGAGCATGGCAGTGTTACTATAAAACAAAAAACTTGCCTCCATCTAATGAATCCATGTCCCAGCACATATCCAAGTACCGCATAGCTTTGAGATATTTTCGAATAGCCACCTTATAGTCTTGCTTCTGCAGAATCAAAAACATTTGCCCTATAAAACAAGCCGCTCCTTACAGAATATAGGACAGCTATCAGAAATTTGCAGGGAAGTTTCCCAAAAACATAAAACCGCAATTCAAACACATTATATATGTCAGCAGGACTATCAGTGCTTTTTTTTGGAAGTTTACAGCACAAACTTACCATATCTTGTCAAGTACAAACAAATGAAACAGTTATGAGAAAATGATTAAACACAAATCTTTTGATCTATTAGTAATGGGGCCAGTTTTTAATCATGGACAACCAAATTTAGGTCCCGTGAAAAATACCTTGAAGTTTTCATTGCCAAAAGATTTAATGCCTTCTGCAGCAGTAACCCACCAAGTGAAATCATCGGGTTTCGCATCAAGGTCAGATGGCCAATCAGGGTAAGTGTCCCCGTCTTTAAAAAAGTTGACGACGCCGTAATCCTCCCCCTCAGGAATTTCTCCGCAATTCTCAATGACAATGTCATGTACCGGACGATTATCAACATCGACATCAACATGCTCAATTGAACGAATAACACCCAAACCTTTGATCACTCTTCCAAACACGACATGCTTACCATTAAACTGATGAGTTTGAGTCGTAGTTATGAAGAACTGAGAACCATTAGTATTAGGGCCAGTGTTAACCATGGACAACATTCCTTTCCTTTCATGTCTAAGCTCAAAATTTTCATCATCAAACTTCTCACCATATATGGATTCTCCGCCAGATTCACCGCCAGCAGATATATCACCACCTTGAATAAGAGCACCTTTCACAATACGATGGAAACGTACACCCTGCCAACCATTATTATGCGATTCAAACTATAAGCCATAAGGACAACGATAATAAAGCCTACACTAAACATAGACATCAGTAGTAGTACAAAGCTGAACAGGAAACCAAAAACACAATAATTAACACAAGAAGATGAAAAAATAACCCATTAGCATAGCAAAGTGCTTTCAAACTGAATGTATATTTTCAAACAACCACAAATTCGCAACCGTTACAAGACTAATGCTATTGGCAAGCGAATGGGCAAGTTCACAACCAGATAGACAAGCTCAGGCAAATCATATTACAGTAACAAAAGCAAATCATTAAAAGAAAATCAACCTATGGTGGCTAACTAAGGAGAATTAAATAACTAATGGTACAAGAAGATTCAAATATAACACTCAAGCAATATCTTGCACATAAAAGGCTTTTAATTCGCCTAAACTCATAACATATTAATCGCTGTTTTATTTCCTGAACATTACATATAACAACCTCAAATTCAAAGAAAAGGGGATTCATACTTAAGTTTCAGGAGACTAACTTTTGATCTGTCACTTTACAATTACCATCAATTAATGAAGGAAAAAAAGTAACAAAGATTCAATCTTTGATAAGAAAACAAAAACCCAAAAACATAATTTCCAACAAAAAGATAGAAATACAGAAATCAAAACTTCAAGAAACAAAACATAAAACCCCAGAAAAATTAACTCTTCCAAACAACATTAAAATCAAAACCCAGAACATAAATATAAACCAAAAACATAAAACAAACGAAAAAATTAAGAAATTAAAGGTGTAAAAACAAAAAAGACAAAACCTTGTAATGAAGAGGAAGACCAGAAACAGAGGATTTGCCAAATTCACCAGTACAAAGAGCCCTAAAATTTTCAGCAGTTTTAGGAACTACATTATTATATAATTCCACAACTATTCTTCCTTCTAACTCTCCTCCAATACTTATATCCAAGAAACATTTTGTACTAACCGCCATTTTTGATTCAATTTGCAAACTTATTGATTTTAATATTAACCCTAAAAAAAAAGAGATTTTTGAATGGAAAAATTGGATTTTTGAAGTGGGTTTTAGAAAAAAAGGGGGAAAATTAAAAGGGAAGAAAGAGTAATAGGGATACTTTGCACTTTGTAGTGGAGTTATTGAGGGAATGTTAGGTTTTTCATTAAGAAAGACAGTGTTGTGTTTGGTTGCATTAGTAACTCCTCATTGTTAAATGATGATCCGTTCATTTAATTATGGGGAAAAATAATAAAGGGAAATGAAAAGAATTTAATGGGGTTTTTCAGATCGTGTGGTCCCTGGTGTGGCTGAGGAAGTGGTTCAGCCGTTGGATTAGAAGATAGTTGAGAAGTACTGGGTACGACTAGTACGAGTACTACGTATTTTGTAACGTCTACTGATTTGATTTCCGAGTAGAAGGGGAATTGTAAAGGCGAATAGTTTTTTCTTACCGCCTCCATTCTTTAATCTTTGTAACATGGGTCTATTTTTTTGTAAGAACTTTTTAGTTCAAATGTTGTTAAAATTAAAGGACGGAGAAAGTATTTAGGATTGTGTTTGACGGTTTGAGAGTTAAAGGGTTGGGAAAGAATTGAGACGTTAGCCCGATGTATAATGGGGGTTTGTAATGATGTTAGTTATTCAGCTTATTTAGATTATTATAGTTATGTCATCTTAATATTTGGTTTAATGTCATGAATACTTTATTTTCTCTTTTATTATCCATAAGGATATTTTGGGTTGGCTGGTTTATACACTATATTAACACCTGACTTTTAACATAATGCTAAAATTTATTCCTCCCTTTTCATTTCTCTAATTTAAAGAGGAAATGATATACCAACTTACCAAGTATATAGAGTTCATTCTTTAACTTAATCATGTAGATGGCAAGCGACCGTACTTTTGAGACTAGGGTTTTGATTGTTTGAATTGAATTAAGTAGGCTAAAGTTGGTATCTTGTGTTCGATCCTCTTTAACGTTGTAGATAGCAAATTCAGTGTTCTTAGCTGGATTTTCCTTTAATATTTTAAATAAGATAATAAAAGTGAACCATCAAATCGACGTGTAATATTATCATGCATTCTCATATGTTGTGTAATTAACTAGTTGTATCACTTTTTTGTTTTGGTAGAAGAGCAAGTTTATTAAGAGTCTGAACTAGAGTCTTAGATTAAAATTGCATTGGACTTGAATGGATAATGTGGTACAAAACTAGATAGAGTCTTAATATGAGTTTGAGAAATTAAAACTCTTGTGGGGCCATTATTCTTCTTCCATCATTAATAGTGTATAATTTAATTTATATAATATTTTTATAAGTATAAGTATGGGATGATGTCTGGGGATATAAAATGAAATAGAGTTTTACATGATTTTAAAGAATAAAAAAGTAGATAAAAATTAATGAGAATCTAATGTGACAGAATGTAAAGTATAAATTTGGGTTTTGGGGTTAAACATGCTTGAATAGTTGTATCACATAGGGCCTGTTTACTTCAACTTAAAACAGTTGAACTGAACTTAACTGAACTGAAAGTTTTTATTAATGATTAGCAAAATAAAAAAAGAGTTGAGCTGAATTGAACTAATTTTAAGGTGAAGTAAAAAGGTCCTTACTAGTACTCGTAACTTAATTGTATGTGTCTCTGATTCCAACATTTCCGTAAACTCATAAATTATTCTTCCATTAGGTAGTAGTGTTATGACAAATATCATGTGGGGTCGGAAGTTGGGGGTGGACCGATAAATCCATTTCATACAATTGAAAAAACAATTTGCTTTGTTTTCTAATCCATAGTAAGTTAGTGACCATTGCAATACAATTATCACTAACACCAATGCACCATCTCCAAATGGTGAGACATGAAACACCTTGGGCTGATTTTGCTTTTTCATGTTGTACATAAGGTCATTACAACATAAAACCTATTAGACCAATCATATATGGATCATCCACTCGACATGTGTTATTATGATGTATTAGTAAAATATTAAATACATTCATACAATAATGTTGTGAAGAATCGATACTTAGAGTAGTAGAGTATATACTAGAGCTCAGAAGTATACACTCCGTATAATACTAGGCTACATTGCTATGCGTTGGAAGCGCTATTGATTGAATAGAATTGAGTGGTAAAGAAACCAATCACTAATTACACCTGCAATTTACGTACTCGTGAGCGTCCTTCATTATTCTTCCCATTATAGCTCTCATCCCCTTTCTCATAATCCCTTCCCCTAATACTAAAATTTCACCTTTAACTAACCATTGTCCCTTAAAGATACATTATGTTATATTATGATGGCATCAAGTGATCACAAATCAAATGATGGACCAAAGAAGGAAGAAAAAGAAGATCATGAGGGTTGAGGATTTACTTTATCCAAGATGTAGGCGAAAAAACTTAAGAGACCATTGGATTTAGTAAGGACAAATTCTTATATGTGGCTAGCCACATTTTTAATTGAGGGTGTGGCATATTCCAATCCCAAAAGAAAGAATAAAGAATTCTAATTTCTTTAAATCTCCAAACTTTCACGACACTCCTCTCTTTCGTCTTTTCTTCTCTATTTCCATTTCTAGATATTTTAAACAGCTTAAATTTAATTAAGTTAAGAGTATAATTTTTCAATTAATCAAAATTTGTGCTTTTTTAATTATTACTTGAAAATGATATTCTATAATTTGTAGTAATGTCTTCAATTATTGTTGGAGCCTTAGAGTAGTGGTGATTGTGGTGGCATTGGTTTTTGTAAAGACAAGATTGAACATTGTAGAAATAAGATGGGGAAGCAGAGAGTATGAAAAAGAGCCGATAATAGAAGCGCAAAGAGGTAGCCAACTAACGATGAGTTCATTGGACCTTCGGAGAAAGAAGTTGGTGACTTAGTATTTGATGACATTATTTTTTGATCTCCCCTCAAATTAAATGCCTCTGATATGTTTGTTAAAATAGGATTTGCTAAGGATTTGACGTCATTAACTTATTTGTTTGAATAATCTCATCATAACATTTATAAAAAGCATATCATTTCAACGTTGAAGGTTACTTTAAATAATAAGAGATAAGTATAGAGGTTATTTATTTAAATAATAAGGGTTACTTTATAAATATAAATATGTGAGGGTTATCCGATGATTTGAATAGAAATAATTACATATTGTCAATACAATGGTTACTCATGAAAATAACAAGGGTTACTTGTTCTAAATACATGGACTACTCAACTGAATAATTAGGGTACTTACCATAAATATTTGAGTTACCCATCTTAATGATGATAATGATTAATATTGTATTTATTATATATACAGGGATTACTTATGTGAATAATGAGGGTTATTTAATATATATACAGAGGTTACTCAACTAAACGTAAAATGAGGGTTACTTAGAGTCTGTTTAACAACTGAAGTAAAGTGAACTGATTGAAGTTGAACTGAACTGAAAGTTTTTTTATGAAGGATTAATGAGTAGCAAAATAAAAGAAGAGGTGAACTGAACTGAATTGATTTTAAGTTGAAGTAAACAGACCTTTATTATGAACATATGGATTACTCATCTAAAAAAATTAGGGTTCTTTAATAAATTTATATGAATATAAGGGTTACTCATTGATATGTGCGGTTTTTATTGTGTTTTCCTCCTTTTACTTTTATTCTTTTTGCTTAGTTTAATTTATGCCTTTTAGTTTCATTAGTTTAATTAATTCAGTTTAATTGTTGATGTTAATTAGTTTAATTGTTAATTATTTCATGAACTTAATTATGAATTCTATGATTATAATTGATTTGATTTCTATGTTCATGAGTGAGTAATCAATTTTCTAGGGTTAGGGAAACCTCGATTAATTAATGGACTAATTAACTTAGATTGTTTCAATTCCACAATTAGTAGTCAAATTCTTATTATTGGCCTTTTCGTTTACAATTGAATTGTGCGCAGATTTAGTTGTAATTTTGGTAATTGTTGAATTTGATGCCGAGAGGTAAAAATACCACAATTAGACCACTGAATAATAGGCGAAATTAGTCTAGGCATGAGTGAGAGCCGCTAGATGAGTTTTGAGGGAGTCTAAGTTCGAGAGAATTAGTGAGCCCTAATTTGATGATAATTGTGAGATTGAACGATCTTTGTTAGTGAAACCATTAGTTGTTCTTGGTGACCCGAATAACCCTAGACTTTGATTTATTGGTTTTAATCTTCGTCATTTCCCGTAGTTAATTAGTAGTCAATTAGTTAATCAACATTTCTCAACCAAGGCCCTTTACACGGTTTAAGCTTTTTAGAACTAATAGAGTTCAATTGCTTCCCTGAAGATTCGATCCTTACTTCCCTAGCTACATTTGTTAGAGTTGTTTGCTTTATTTTTGATAGGTGTGCGATAGCCTTATCACTCATCTAAGCAATGAGGGTTATGTGTGTGTTGGGGGGAGCGAGGGAAGGTTAAAAATTTAACATTACAAAACTACATCAATATGAAACTCTGTTTGTAGAGAATTAAAAAATATGAATTTTGGTATTTTTACTTCATATTTTAGACTTGTATTTTTTGTAATATATGCATTTGAAAAATAAAAATGTTATTTTTTTCTCTTTCCTCTTATAATTGGTTAAGAATTTTGGAATGAATAATTACTAGAGAAATAGATGTACTAGATGTGCTGTCTAATGAGCTTGGCCACACCCTCAATTAAAGATGCAGCCAGCCATACAAGAGACACGCTGTTTAGTAAGCCAACGGCTTATGTAACAAGTGTAGACGTTCCCCGCATTGATCTTAAGACCTTAGAACTTATAGTGAACGTTCTTAAACAAAATCCTAACCCCTTTCCTATACCCTTGTGAGACATCAACTACCATATCGAACGTGATGGTCGGAGACTTGTATCCGGCCAAATACCAGATGCCGGAACCCTCCATTGCTCCATGCACATGGGTCCGAAACAACCCAAGGTGCCATTAAAATTAGTATATGATGATACCAAAAACACATACTCCATAAAGATGTAAGATGTTAAAGAAGGTAAGCATTATACCATACAAAGTCGGTATTGAACTAATAGTGGACGTGCCAATTCTTGGTAGATTGACATTGCCTCTTGGAAAGAAGGGTGAAATTCCAGCCTAAAGTGGACTTAGTTGCATTTGATTAACAAGAATGATTGAAACTGTCATTCAGTAGAGGAAGGATAACCAAGCTGAAAAAGACAGATGTTGGATTGATGGTAATGAATTGAAGATGATGCGGTAAATTTGTTTTACTTCGTATATTTTTATCATTTTGTTTGAAATTATTTCAACAAGCTTTGATTTTACATTTTTACCTACCTTCATTTCACCTTTCTTTTGTCTTACATTGCAGGATTGAGTATTGAAGAAAAAAAAATGGAATTATTAGAGGACCAACTCAACCAAAAGCTTAAGCTGATGGTTGAGGTTCAGGAATTGGTTTTATACTCTATCACGCCCCCTTACACGAGAGCCCGTTAGGCTTGAAGTGTGGATGCAAAGTGTGGATGCAGCATGGGTCCCTCATACCCCGCCCTTAATAATTCCACTTAGAAGGAAGGGATGGATGAGATTCGAACCCGTGACCTTTGTGTCACGTTGGCTCTGATACCATATTAGAGGACCAACTTAACCAAAATATTAAGCTGATGGTTGAGGCCCAGGAATTGATTTTATACTCTATCAGGAATCTCTAACAATCATTTGGGTAAAATTGATACATGAGCTTGTAAATTGAAGTATCTATGCATCCCATGAGACATAATATACATAACTCCCATAGATTGTATTCAAGGAGCCTAGAGAGGACACTATTTGCTTAATTTGAAATTTCCCTCTCCTATGAAATTAGTAAGGATAATCTTGTCCAATAGCGATAGTTAATTGTACGAGCCGAATAAAAATATCCGACTATGACAAGATTCAACCCTCAGTCTACAATTATAGAATATCTGAATATGCATACATAGCTAATTTAACATTAAGAGCACTATTCTCTTGTCTCTTCTCAAATTAAAATCGAAAATTGAATGAAGAGATATCAATTTAAAATGTTAAATTATATGATATCTTGTATAAAAAGTTTCAATTTTAAAAAGGTAAGAAATAAAAATCTAGGATCCCAATATGTTTAATATGGAATGGAAGTATTAGTTACCCCATGATACTTCCAATTACCTTATTAATAAGATGACATATTTTTAACGACTTTAATTCAAAGATTTTATCTTTTTACAAGGGGAAACTTCACAAAAAAAGAAAATCACACATAAAACGAATTGTCTTTTTTTGTCTTTTTGACTACGTATGTTATTCACATCTAATTTACTAGAGTTTAGCACAATTACATTTGAATCTGACTTTAGTTATACATCTGACTTATGATAGATGAGTCTACCAATTAAAATATTTACATTTGGTGAATCTCGAACCCAAAACCCATTAAACGACATTAAAGTGCATACCACTTGAACCAACTTAAGTTGGTTAAACCACCACAACTAAAACCACTCAAGAAGTCAACTCAATTACGACTTCATTATATTGCAATAAAAAAAATATATAAAGCAACGACAAACAAAAACAAAAAAGTACAAGCAAATCAACAACAAAGCACAGTAGTAATAAAATTATTGAATCCACAAACTCCAACTAACATTTGAAAGTAACTTTTAGTTTTCAACCATAGGTCAATGACTGAACAACATAAGTCAATGGTCTACTCTCCCGTCTCCGCAGTTCACTCCTTTTCGCCAATAATAAAATAAGATACAATAAAAATATAATAATAAAAATAAGGAATAATAATAATAATAATAATTAAAAAAAAGAATGTTCTTACATTACATATAGATTATAATTATTATGTGTTTATTATGTAAATCAAACAATTACAGCAGGGCTAATCATAACACTCAGAATTGCAGCATAAGAAGTCAAAGAACCCTTGACAACAATCGTACAAGCAAGAACAACTGTTACTCCAACCCAAAAAGAACAAAAAAAAAAAAAAAAAAAATTAAAATAATGAAAATACGCTTTTCGGGGCAAAAAGGGGTGCNATAAAGGGAAGTATAAATTATATATATATAGAGTGTACCATTGATCAGTAACTTTATTTTGAGGATCATCATCGTCTTGTAATTCCTTAGTAGAACGGTCTATGCTTTGATTTGTGGGTGCCTCCATTTTTATTTCTAATTTTTATGATTAAATTGATTTATTTTTGCTAAGGTATATAAATGAGTTTTGGAAAGTGTTTTTTATTTTTGGTTTGGGTTCCTTTATAAGGCTTCATAAGACCAAAGTAGTGAGTGGTGAAGGGTGAATTGGTGATAATTGATAAATGACCTTCTTATAGTGTAGTGCATTCACATGGGTTGCATTTTTGCATCTATTGGTTGACTAAACAAACTAATACGACTACTTTCCTTCTTTTTAATTGGTTGCTTTTTTTTTTTTTTTTTTTTTTTTTCCTTCAGATTTTTGTATATCTAAGATCGTTAATACTTAATACAGAATATTACATATATATATAATTCCGTAATATGCTAGTAAAATAAAGTTACAAAGTGATTAATGAGACATAATAGGAAAAAGATTTTCTTCTTTATACACAATCATGACTCCCCATCCCTTTCAAGCATCAACATACACCAATCAATTTTAAAATTGAAAGAGAAAAACATGGAATTATAATATACGGAGTACAAAGTAATACTATTATGTAGAATGAGATTGCGACTTGAGAGTTGATAGTGCCATTGTGGCACCATGTAATAATAAACTACTACCTCTTATTTTTAATTACATTATTCATACTTTGATCATTTTTTTTAAATCAATGTATAAGAAAAAAAAATATGGTTATCATAAATTATTTAATTCGTCTCGTTGCAAATATAGTTTATAAATATATGATCGCTATAAATTTATGATATTGCTTATGAAAAGATTTTGCCAATAAAACTTTCTTAAAAATTGTCTTTATAGATTTCATGTATTTTCATCCAATGAACCAGGCAATACTAGTTTGGCCTCAAAAAGTTGTTCTAGACAAACCGACTACTTCTCTAGTTTTCAACCTGCCTACCAAACTTTCCCACCAATTATTCATCAAATTCCGGATTACATTTTGATTAACAACGGTTACAACTTTTCGGGGTGGCATTTTATTTGTGTCATTGTGTGCTCTATTGAGATTAAAAACATCTATCCCATGTTTATGCTTTACATTTGTCTATCTCAAACTATTACTTAAATAGAAACTCACCATTTAAGCATTTACCTCTGGATAATCAAATATAGTTATTGGGCGAGTCGAGTCAAGGCAGTAACTCGTGTAAGTCGCAGTGGGTCATTTTATATATATGAGTCAATAGTGTGTCAAGGATTGATAAGGAGTAAGCCACTGAACCACTAAACATGCAAGGGAAAATGAACTAGGAAAAAACATAAATGAGCAGCAAGGCCTCGGTGCTCTGTTGACCAAATCAGATTTTTTAAAATTACAATATGATTTTTTGGTTTAAATATGAAGGACTAGCTAAGCTGTAACTAACCTCCAAAACAAAAATAATGCACAAAACTTATACAATGATTCAACCTTTACAAGAGAACTACTCTACTGTAAGTTTGTAAAAGAATGGTGAGTAAAATTTCTATGTACATACAACGATACAAACTGCAGAATCATCTTGATCACATTCATTCACATTGTTGTTATCCGGCCATGAGAAGTTGCAAACTTGGACCTCGCCTCTTCTGGTCACCTCTTTATACACAGTGGCCCCAACAGTTTAGTAGACAAACTCATAAATGATTAACACCCCAAGAATATAGAGGATATAGAATGCTGAAATTCCAATGTGTAAAGGGAAATAATCATGCACGCAGCACTATGTTCATTATGTAAATCGAACAAAATCCTTGTAGAAAAATCTTTCTTCTGAGCACCCTGAACCATACTTCTGAACGGAGTTTACAAGTTATGGATTTGTAACAGGTTCACTAAAAGTTTGCTCTTGTGAATGATGAAAAAATAAACCCACACCAGAAATTTTGGATATAATATCGATAACAAATCATGTCAGAAGTTTTGAGTGCAAGGGTGATGGACTTGTAACAGGCTGAAGAATAGATCGTGGTAAATGATGACTCGTCATCGAGTCAAAAAATTCGAGATGATGAACTTGACCTCTCTTGCTAGAGAATAACCACATTAGGTAGGACCGTAGAAGAATATAGTGTAATTGTGATGAGTTGCCAAGTAGGCTCCTCCCTTAATCTTTTTTTAGAGACTCGGGGCCAATGGCCTAATGCATAAGAAAACCCTTAGTTGATGTAATTGCTTCCATTTGTGGTACGTCTTATAGGAGACAATGGGATTTTCTCAAGTTTGGGATCATGTCTCTCCAATGGACTATGAGCTACTTTATCCTGATTACAGAGATGCAAGAATCAAGATTCGAGATACTAAAAAATACTTGAGCTTCAGGGTATCAACTCACAACAGTTCTCCACAGAGAATTGAGCACAGTAGCAAATATGATATATATTGTTTAAAAGATCATTAGCACTTACTGTTTGATTCATAAAATCTGGTACTAGACGGGAAGGCGAAAAATCCAGTTGCTGAGAAGTTCTCACAAATGGATGCTCTAGCAACTTGCTAGCTGGTGGCCTATCTGCAGGATCTCGTTGGAAGCAACAACGTAAAAAATCCTTTCCTTCAGTTGACAATGTTTCAGGAATGGGTGGGGATTCTTTCAAGACCTTGAACATAGCGGCAGCCTACATCAAAAGATAACAACCCCCTTTACGAGATGCAGAATACATTTAACATCCTCAAGCCTAATAAATGAAAATTCTTCAACTTTGTGCAGTATGGTATCACTATATATATATATATATATGATGATCATAGATTCATGCAGCTTGATATAACAGCCAAAAAATGTCACAAACACAACCGAAGTAATCGGAATGTCTCATCACACCATCTAATTGACTTACAGCTGATACATTGAAAAGAAAACGATAAGAATGCACCTGTAAATCACTGAACAGGTCATATAAATTCATATCCAACTATCACATTTTTGAAATTCAATTTCAGAGTCACAGACCCAATTGCCAATTCCCTCCTTTAGATACTCACAAACTTTGCATAATTAAAGACTTAGAGTCCTCAATGGCTTTCAATCTTCCTTTGTGGACAAGTAAAAGGAAGACGCTGTACAACAACAACAACAAAGCCTAAGTCCCAAAAGAAAGACAGTGTAACTATAAAATTTGCTTCTATCTTTCATGTTTTCATTGGTGCTGACATATGACAAGTAGACACTAGAACTCTCAGGCATTAATCCCAAATCATAAGGCATCCCACAACAAGTGATTTGTAAGGTTTGTAAGTGGTATTTGAGGTTTGAAAAACAAACCCTTTGTTGTTAGTGAGTGAGGTTTGCAGTTGAGAGGGGTTTGAAATTAGTGAGTGGTTTGTATAATTGAGGTGGCATTTGGTTGGGTATTGAGTAACTGTTGTGAAATGTTTGTTGAGTAATGGGCCCCATCCTAAAACCCTTGAAAGGTTTGAACTATTGTGGAGAAAGGTTCGTTAAGTAAGGTTTGTGTAAAAATGATGTGGCATATGGACAAACCCCTAAGGAATTGAACCATTGTGGATGCCCTTGGATGTCTATAACATAAATTATAACTTGATTTCCATATCATGGGGTCTTTGCAACATTGTCTTTTAGCTGTGAAACAACAGAACAATAGAGATATGCCATAGGGATGCAGCAAACCCACCTCAATGGTGTCACATAGATGCTAGAGATAGTAAATACAATCTCTCATCAGAGATACGACCCACAAGACATAGTTGTATGCAATAAACAATTAGTGAAAAATACTTAGTTTGTAATACCTACCCTTCAAGTTCACTCCATGGGGGCTTGCCAGTCAGCATCTCAATGATGGTGCCCCCAAACCAAATATCAGCGACAAAAGCCAAATCAGAACTGTTTCTCTTCTGCATCACAGCTTCATGAGCTGAGGACAATTTTCATGTCAGCGAAGGCCAATCGTAAGAATTGCTTCAAAAAAGAAGCATAGCCTTTTCAAAGGGAGAGGCTGGGGGTAAACTACCTCTGGAGCCATCCGTATGGGCTCCCCTTAAGAGAAAGGACATCTGCTTGTCCAGTAAGCTGACAAAGAAAACTTAAATTAGAACAGCTGTAAGCCAGCCATATAAGATTACATGGACCTAATTGATGCAAACCATGCAATATACAAAGTAGTCATGATTATCACAAGGTCAACAAGAGGTTGTGTCGTGGAAACTTGTCATAAAATTTATCACTACAACAGTCGCGAATGGTTACACAGCAAAAATTAACCAAAATTAGGTAAGCATAAAAATCATCAACTGCCCAACTGGGTCATAGCTTAACAGGTTCATTAGATCCAAAAGGAGATAAGTATCTGAAGTAAAAGTGCCAGATGAGCTGAAGCATGAGATCCCTTGTATTCTTTTGGACAGACAGAGAATCAGTAAACTTTTCACCACTTTACACCTAGCAACATCCAGTGCTAATGAGAATTTCGGAAGACATTGCAAAATATCAAGTAAATAAGTGTACAGATGCACAAAAACAAATGAAGGATACAAATGAACACCAGGTTGAACATAGCTCTCGTAAAACCACAAGAATTGGATTTCATACACTTCTATTTCAAAGTTTCAAAAAATTATGACTCAAACAAAGGTTTCAGTAAAATCAGAACACTTGAAACTCACATGTTTTGCCATTCCAAAGTCTGCAAGCTTGACAACTCCAGATGCATCAACAAGTAAGTTTGCCCCTTGATGTCCCTGAACATAAAGCACCAAACATAAATTTTGGAGATAAGAGGAAGATGAACGTTGTGGAGAAAAAGGAAAGAGACCATAGCTCCTTCCCCTTCACCAACCTGAAACCATAATTTGCTAGCATAACTAAATGATGGCAGCGACATATAACACAAAACTACTTTGCGTCTCCCAAACACAACAAAGAACTGAGTACTTGAGGAGAGCGGACATATAAAATACACATGAAACTGTGGGAGATTAATAACAGTACACTGTGAATTGTCTTCCTGGCGTGCAAGTAAGCCAATCCAGATAATATATGACAGTGAAATTTCGAACTACAGCTTCTGTAATGGCCCCACAATGTTCACGGATGTATTTTATGACAGAACCAGGATACACATACTCCAATATAGTAAAACAGTCATCGCGCTGTACACATCCAAAGTGAATAATAGTTTGATAAAATCACATATAAGTACTAGAGAACCAAGCATATTTAGTGACTTACTATCTCACTACCAAAATACTGCACAATATTTGGATGCTTCAGATCACTCAAGACCTTAATTTCCTGTATAAAGATAAAATGAAGCTCAAATTAATGGCTGTGCCGGATTTGCTACAAATCTCAGCAGAAATTGATATATTGTATCTTAAAATAGTCAATAACTAGGACAATTTTAAATGCAACTTAATTTGAATAATTCATGTGTATAAATAAAAATTCAAAGATTATCAGACTTTCAAATTAAGATTGCAGAAACCTGTTCAAGTTGCTTCATACACTGAACAGAATTGAATCATCAGGACACAGGTGTACTTCTTTCATAGCACACAAGCTCCTGTTTCTCTGGACATCAAAAGGCAAGTTTTAAAAAAACAAAAAATAAGGAAAATTAAGCCAAAACTCACAAGCACAGTTACACAGCTACATACCGGTTAGTTGCAACAAACACACTCCAATGTACCACGTCCGATAGCTTCCCTTTTGTCCTTGACTTTTCAAGGCAGGAATTCTGGTGTTGCGGAAAGTTGAGGAGGCAGAGAAGCCGACACGGAGAGGAAGGTGTGGGAGGACGAGGTAACGGTGGCCATTTACAAAGAACTATATCATAATGGGGAGAAGAAATTTCAACAGATAATTTGGATGCAGGGTGGGATGGAGGTCCACTAGTGCTATTTCGTGGTGGTCTTGGGCTCTTTAGTAACGGACTCCTAAGCGGAGAAGCATCACAACTAGTCCTATCACTTTCTGGAAGCCCTGCATATTGGAAACCTGTAGAGAGAGCTGGTTCAGACCAGCGTGAGGGCTCCATTGGATAAAAGAATGGATCTCCACTAGCATCTTTGTGGGCTACGCATGGGACTGGAACTAGTACTTGTTGGCACTCCTATAATTGATGTCTACACTCAAGTTCTGTTGAGTTCGGTGTGAACCCTCTGTTCTTTTGGGCACACTCCATGGCGACCACGTTTCTAAAGAGCGACAAGTTGCTGAGAATCAGCTTGCATTCGGTTGTCAATTCCCTGCTGAGGGTTAGCCTTTCTAGGAGCATCAACTTTCCTCCTGAACCTCTTGGGGTGATACCCTACTGTTTGCAAGTAAAAAAAAAAAAAACATGCAGCAAGAAGTCAGAGTACTGATCAACCATATGAAGACATTATCAACTAATTTAGCTCAACATCCAGATTTCCAAGTTTGTTCCAGCGTATAAATCGAGCATTGAATCCAATAGTAATTTGAGTACACATGTCTATTTAATTTGTGACACACTCTATATACAAATGCAAATCATAAGGCACTGCTACTTGTAGTATACAATATGATCTCACATTCATAGTCTATAATAATCTAATGTATGTTGGTACTAATTTAATTTAGAAATGTGCCATATCATAATAATATAATCTCCTCACATGAACGAATGAAGTCAACTAGAGTACTACAATTAATCGACGTAGTATGTAGTCAACTACAGGCTAAAGACTATCGAATTCTGTGTCCATATCATTGTTGCACATAAACTCCCAATGCACCGAATTAACAACAATAATAACCAACACCCTACAATCCTACATAGTAGTACAAATGATTAAATATCTCAAACAAAACTCAATAAAATATCAAAATTCATCAATCACCAAAATGTGAAACCTTAACACAACAAAGGAAATTAAAAATGATAAAAAAAATACCTAGTATTAGGCTCAATGAATACGAAGTTTTGCCTTCATCAGAAACTCGAGTAGGTGACGGAGACGGAAAGTAGCGTGACTAACACGTTTTGATTTAGATATCGATTTGATTTGTGGCGTTTACATCAACAGCAGTAAGTAACGGCGATGATTCAGGGACGGAAGCGGAAGAGGAGACGGAGAAGAAGAGCGTGAGAAAACGGTCAACGTCACGATGACGGTGACGGTGAGGAGGAGATGAGTTTAAGGAAAAATCCAAAGGTTAATGTCACAATCACGAAGGTAACGGAGTTGCTTACTCTGGTTAACGGCGATGATGATTATGGAAGATGATGAAGATGAAGATGAAGATGAAGGGGATTAAGATGAAAAGGAAATTGACCAACGTGACAAAGGCATTTACGAAGTAATTTTACGTAGGTTGTTATTTACATCATGGTTATAACATCAACATATAACATACATACAACAAACATAACAATAAAAATAAAAAATAAAAAAATTGAATAAATTTGTGAATTATGGAACAATGGAGGAATGAATGCAGCGATTGGTTTGATTTTGAGGAGATGAGAAGATGTAGTTCAAGTAGGTTTTTTTTTTAATTTAATAAAAATAATTGGGGGTTAAATTTGTGAGTCTGATTTTTTGTTTGTTGTCTGTCTCCTTTCTCGCGCTCTCTGTCAGACTGTTAGAGAGTCTCACAACCTCCTGGAAGAGAACTCGGCGGTTTACAGCCATTATTTTCTTTTTATATTCTTTCTTTGTTTGGGATATCTAATCCTCTTTTACCCCCAACCCACCTTCTCCTTTGTTTTTTTGGTGGCTAAGGACAATTGGTCTCAACGACTTTAACCACTTCAAGTATCTCTCACTTTCTACCTTTTTTCTTTGTAGTTTGTAATTTTATACTAGTTCGTAATTTGCATTTCCCTAACATTTAACCCGTACAATTGTTCATAACAAAACCACCCCATTAATGGATCCGATATAATTTACAATATATGCATAATATTTGATTAAAAAAAAAAGGGATGAGTAATTCAAATGTTACATTTTCTCATCTTTATTTTCTCTTTGTTATTTAACATAAACTTTATTTTCAACTTCATTATCTAATCTATGTTTTAAGTTGGTCTGATTAATATAATATTAATATAGTACTCAGTATTAGTATAACAAAATACGAGATCAAATTTTATCGCTTGTTTGAAAGTAACATATTGAGCATTGATATAGTTAGTCTAGTGTATCCACACTTTAAAACCAGACTAGGGAAGAGCGTAATAGATAATTAACTTATAACTTTTAAATCTCAACCAAACTTCTAGTTGAGGTTATCTCTTATGGAGTAATACTTTAATTACAACAATTTAATATAAATTAAATAAAAAAATCGTTACATTAATATGACATAAGTTTGTTGATGCTTGTATTTGACAAGTTGGGTACAATACATATATAATCAAATTAATTGAAGGAGAGTTCAGTGGGACAAAGGTGACGAAATCCAGTTGGTACGATAACAGCATCCCAACTGATTTGAGATTAAAGTACTCAGTTAGCAGATGAGATGAGATCTGCCGTACAAAAAAAGTACTCCTTTCTTTAGTGTTTCCAACGTACACACTACTACCAATATCTCTCATTAACGTGTTGGTGTTACTGTTTGATACGGTGGAGTATTTGTTTCAAAAAACACCTCCACCCAATGCAAATTAATTATGTTTAGTAGAGTATAATTATTCTTAACCATGTCAGATTACTGGTCACACTCACTGGAGTATAATTATAAACAAATTAACTCAAACATCTTCCCAAATCCAAAAATTGACTCTATTGGTACCACGTACACCAGTTAATTATTACTAAATAGTTTGGTAAATATATACACATCGTATAATTTTTTTAATCACACACTATTTTAATTAAAAAATAAGCACTAAGGGCATGTTTACTTCAACTGAAAATAGCTGAACTGAATTGAACTGATTAGAGCTGAACTGAATTGAGCTAAGCGGAACTGAAAGTTTTTTTATAAAGGATTAATGAATAGCAAAATAAAGGAAGAGTTGAACAGAACTGAATTGAACGGATTTAAGCTAAGTAGACAGGCCCTAAAGTGTTGTAGTTCTTACCTACCTAATAGCTAATGGTTAAAATCTAAATTTTTTTTATACTCTCCTCCATTTTTTTACTTGCTACATGAAGAGTTTTAACATTAATCACATTATAACTTTACTCACATTAGTGTTTAGTGCGTAATAAAAATATAGTCATATAAAATTTGTTCGGTTCAACATAATATATATTTCTAAAATATAATCTTATACTTTAATTCTTGTTATACCAAACTCGATTTTTAATATTATAATTTACTTCTTGAGAGATATAAAAAAGTGAATGCATCACTAAAAAAACGAAGGGAGTAGATCGGTTCTGTTCATCCCTTCATGTGCCAGCTTCAACGGAGTTTATTTCGTTGAGTTAGTGAGTCAACTAAAAAATGAAAAATATTACTTAGTCAAAATATGTATATGTGGGGAAAAAGAAGTGATTAAATATGTGTGTTTCTGATAAAGCAATAAGATTAAGCATAAACTCAGTTGACAAAGGTAAGCAAAACTCTGACTATTAAAAGTAAACCATGTGAAGTTGCTAACAGATGCCTTCTAATTACGCTTAATAGCCTTGAGAAGCTTGCAATGGGCCCACTTAATTGACTGTCCAATATATCGATGGTTCAGGAGCTCAAAGATCCAAGTTAACATAGAGTAGACTCACCACTGTAATGAAGGAAATTTGAGTTGACTTTCGTAGACTTGTTACCTCCTACTCTAATTACACTATTATTTAGAGCCTGTTTACTTCATCTGAAAATAGTCGAACTGAATTGAACTGAATCGAGAGTTTAATGAATAACAAAATAAGAGAAAAAAGACTAAACTGAACGAATTTTAGTGAAGTAAACAGGCCCTTAATCATACACTACTCCTAGTCCTATTTAATCATAACTCCTCTCGCTTTAAATCAACACAACGATTAAATAATTCTCACAACTAATTTGAAAAATATTAAAATACTAAAGAGTCCATTGGTAGTCTTTTATATTGAAAAACTCATTTTTCGAAGAATTTCCGTTGTTTGGTTATATGCAAAATGATTTACATTTTAAGCATTTCTCATCTTTGATTGAATGGAAAATCAACTATTTAATTGTGAGAAAAAATGTTTTCCTCCAAAGATTAATGATAATATTTTGCTTCCAATTTTGATGGATATATTTTCAAACACGGTGAAAAATTGATTTTCCACCCCAAATTTTAAATTTTAATATTTTATTTCAAACCAAACAATGTAAAATGGAAAAAATAATTTTCGAAAAAAACGTTTATGCCCTACCAACAGACTCTGAATGCATATCAAAAGTACCACAAACAAAACCTAAAAGTCTCCTCATGAGGCAAATATGAGGCTTTCTTGTAGGCATACTTGACGGTGCAACCTTTAGGCAATTGACGTGTGGATTAAGGTTTCCTTTTTTGAGGAATTATATCTAATCACGTGCTCCCCGAAAGTAATTGATAGTGCGTAGTCAACACGTATCTCAAATCTACTTTGTATAATAATCCTACGAGTACGCATTACAAAATGTACGAGCATTACAAAATTTCAAAGCCAAAGTAACGCAGTATAGTCACAGACTCACAGATGACAGAAACAAAGCCGTATGCTAATGATGTTTACAAAAGTCAAAAGAAAAGTTTTAAAATGACCGATACAAATTTGACATGAAATTTGTTGTAAAGGTCACAAAATGATTGAAAGCTCTTTAGTTTCATCAGATAATATTACCCCATATTATAAGATTTCACTGATAATAATTAATAATGCTGAATACTCACCTGAAAGAAGATTTTGATTCGCCCTTCCAATATATTCTTATGCTTGACTATGTGAGGGCACACCAAGTGTGCAAAACCGGTGTCCTTTTCATTACAGACTCGATATCAATTATCATCAAGAAGATGGGATACATTAAGCCATAACGAAAAAAAATCAAATGTAGATAGAAAGTTTAAAATTGGAGATGCATTAATGTCAACTTGATACCTATCAAGAAGAAAACAAAAGATAAGCAGAAACTAGAACAAGATTGCCTCTTCTAACAAATTCGTTCTTATTTAAGCTTATAAGAAATTTAAAAAGAATTTTAAAAACTATGACCATAGATTGACAGAAGCCCAAATTTTTGGCAAGAATCTTCCAAAGGGGGAACTGGGAAGCATTAACATCAAAGCTTAGAATGAAACATGGAAACGACCAAGTGCGGAACAAGTATTGTTGGTCCAACAAAGATTTCCAATGCAATAGCATGTTTTCTGACATTACACAACGGTGTACTGCACCATGGCAACTTTATGAAGACGCTGATACATTTCTCAATACTCTCTCTCTCTTTCTCTGGGTTTCTTTTAGGTGTTGGGACTTGGGGGAGAGGGGGGAACTGGGAAGCATTAACATCAAAGCCTAGAATGAAACATGGAAACGACCAAGTGCGGAACAAGTATTGTTGGTCAACAAAAGATTTCCAATGCAATAGCATGCTTTCTGACATTACACAACGGTGTACTGCACCATGGGCACTTTATGAAGACGCTGATACATTTCTCAATACTCTTCTCTCTCTTTCTCGGGGTTTCTTTTAGGTTTTGACTTGGGGGGGGGGGGGAGCTGCTACCAAACTCTGCCATACAGCCTATTCATATTTCTGTTGATATTTATAAAAATAAATCTGCTCAAGCCATTAAATCACGGTACTTCAAAGAAGCTAAAGAAGTCTTTCACTACAAGCTTGAATTCAGGTAGTAGTTTCCATAGGAGTCAAGCTTCCCATATGGAAGGAGTTTAGGTAGGACTCAAGACTCCAACATCAGGAGAAGATTCTGTAGGACTTGAGCTTTCAACTCGGAAGCAACCCCATCAGATGGGTTTTCTTTCCTTCCTACTCAAAGCTCAAAGACGGATCAACCTGGATATCTCCAAAAGGATCTGATCCCCATGTCCAAATTGCTAATACCACTTCATTTTTGAGGGATGCACTCGTAGGCAAAGGAATTCAGTGTCTTCCTTATTGTATTCAGCTGCCCCCCTGCTTGTAAGAAACAATTATGTAAAACCCAAAGGGGATAGAAGAGCATCACCAATAATTAAAACAAGACAAAAGGACCCTGGTTCAATCTGTCTCCACAAAAGATAAAGTTTACAACTAGAAACTTCAGATGCTTCACATTTAAATTTAACAGCCAAAACAGTAACAACGAAGAAGTACCTAATCAGATCCAGCATGAATCCAAAAAGAAAATTCCAGGTTTTCAAAAAAGAGCATCTATAGTTGACCTAAGCATGAGTGTTTTCTTCTTTAAATACATCACCTCAATTGTTACTTCTTCATCACATATGCCCACAAGAATATTACCCTTTTTCTTCAAATGAACCAAGTCACTCCATACAAGACCAATTGGCGTCAATTAGATTGCAGCAATATATTCACAAGGGATTCTTCTTTGAGATCAGTTGTGCTTACCAAATTATCTACATCTATGCATGGCTTTATGACAAATCACTTCTACCTTGAGGCCGTTTCTAGTCTGCTGCATAATAACCACAGAAGTGGAGACTAACCTTAAGACGTGACCAAAATCAAGAAGACATCTTAAAGAAAAAAAAATAATACTCTGTAGTATTTATGTATATAATATATAGTCGATCATGTGGCCTGTTCATAATGTTAAGGAGTTATTAGTTATAGATCGCATTGGTGTAATTACGTCCTAAATGGCAGAACCTTTGCTAAGTAACCGTCACGTCTTCTTCGTGTGTCACTGTTTCGAACTATGAATTAATAGGGATTGTGCATAGCGAGACATCCACAGGCTTTCCAGATTTAAGCGTTCATGGGAGTATGATTTGAAGCTTGAATTTTACTTTAGTATGACCATTAAAATCAATAGTGGTTTCTATTGGAAGTGTTTGAACATTCTTTTTATCATCATTTGTACACGATTCATTTGACATTTAGTTTTGATCAAGGAACCCTCTCTATGGTTTCAAAGTTTTTCTTTATTAGAAAAACCTCGTTGTTACTTGGTTTTCAGTTACTAGGAACTCAGCCTGCCTCGTACAGTTTACACACATCACTGTGGAGACAACACTCTAAGCACCTCTATGGTTATACTCATTTCCTCTCCCTCAAGCACGCCATACCAAAGCTGCAACCACCCTTGGATAACTCATAATATTAATCAACAAAATTTTGCTCATAAACCTGAACTTACTCTCCACTTAAAGTATTCTAATGACAAGAGGGTTACACTAAAAGAACCAAAAAGGTTAACAGCGTGGTGGTGAGATGGCACTAGGTAGTCCTATTCTAGTTGCACGGAGTCGGGAACATGGTCGAAAATAATGCGGATACGCGGACTGAAAGCGGCTATCTGAAAAATATTGTTAATAGGTACGGTAAATTATAACATGAAGAATTGAATCGTCCCCCATACGATGACAATCCGGTTCGGGGACGGCAACCCATTAGAGTACCCATGCTACATGGTCCTATTAGCCATAACTAAATGTCCACGAAAAAACTGTAGAAGCCTAGCTACAACGAAATTCAAAATAATAACAAGAGCATACCACAACGATGTCAATTTCGTCCAAACTCCGTAGTTAGCATCCCATTACGGACAAGGCTAGGCTTGTTTATATCATTATATATATATATATCAATACATTACATACATGTGCACATTGTCATTTCCCCTAAGTCAATTTCATGAATACTTATAACTCGCTTCTCTCCGGCTGTCCTTTGGTTTCAGCTTCAGGACACGACACTACACTAACACCTTTTGTATCAAAGTTTAAAAATGAAACGAATCATACATATTTCATAAGATATCAAATGAGCTCATGAAATTAAAAACAACGAAACGAAACAATGTAACATAAATCAACCTTTCTTAAGTCCGACAAACATCTAAGCCCTTGAAAACAACAGGTACTTTAAACCTGCAACTTCGATCCTTCTTCTCTCCGTAACAAACACCAATATTCAACACCTTTCCTGTTTTCTCTCTCTTTGCAACTGCTCAAATCCACAAATCAATAATTACAAAAGAAAAAAAAAAACCCTAAACTCTATAATTATTCAAATTCGCCGAAAATGTTGAAACATGATTTTCAAATAAATAAACAAAGGGAAATTGGAATGACCTTAATGGGAGGACCTTTAGAATGGAGAAGGTGTGAAGACCCGGACCCGCCCCGAACTTGGAGTTTGAAAATGGTAGTGGCAGAAGAAATCGGGTCCCCAGACTTGAGAATAGATTGAATCTGCTTTCGTTCAGTGGTAATAAGTTGCTTTCTGAGTCACGGGAGAATTTGATGATAAAACTACGGCAGGGATTCGACCTTGGGCTCGATCACGGCCGAAATTCGGGCCCCGAAATCTCTCTGGTAGGCCTGAATTGTGTGGTATTTCTGTAATTTTCTGCTGCTAATTTTAACCCGTTCGAAGATGAGATGCACTGTGGCGCCACCATTGTGTAGCATTTTGTGTTCTCCGAGGAAGAAAATGGGGGATTTTTGTGTTTTTAATTTTTAGGGTTTAACGCAGGGTTTTTCGAGATGAATTGTTGTAAGTGAGTGATCACTGATGGAGCATGGTGAATTAGGAGTAAAGTGGGGCTCACAATGTGGGCTTTATAAATTGGGCTATATTCGTTTAATTTGGGCTTCTAGTAAAGTACAAGTACTCGATTAGCATTTTCCAACTACAACTCTACTTATATTACTATCGTTCGTACAGTAAAAAGTAATAATATTACGTAAGTTAAAGAGAAAAAATAGCTAATTATATCTAGCGGATGTGTTTTTGTAAGGGTATAGTATTTGATCATTCGTTGAAGTTAATGAAGCTGTCCCAAAATAGATGAATTGTCCCACTTGTTGAATATCTTATAAGGTTATAATGGAACCTTAAAGTGACTAGTAATAGTAGTATATTAGTTCATTTTTCATACCTTACCTACTTGGATAGATTACTCACATAATCACATGTGATATATTTATGAGCTTACTTATCCCTTTTTGAATTGATGATGGTCGCTCATCATACCTAGATGCGTTCACACCTTAGAAGACTTTTTTTTACATATTTTTCCTACTCTTCGATCTTCATTCATCACCAGGCATCAGAATATTTCAACCACCCCCACCATCCCTGCATGCTTTAAAGATTACATGATCATGATAGTTGTTTAAAAACATCTACTCGGTCTTTTTATCGCATAACTAAATTATGATGTTAGATAGTTTAAAAGCTTTGAGAATGATATCCAATATTTTGTCGTCTCAATCTGATAATTATGCATTAAATTATGAATAAGGATTCTAATAGAGCATCATTAACATAAATTGATAAGGCGAATGACTACCCTACTACATTATTCCTTTGTTTATTTATTGCTCTCCTTCCTAATGAAAACCCAATGTAATTCAACTAATCTTCTAAAGTTAATGGCAAATAGCAAAATTTTGACCACAAAAAGAGGGAGAAATTATAGGGATGAAGATGATGTATCAACCTCATAATAAGAGGTTATTATTTATATT